>JAUEKX010210837.1:0-36848 GCA_031834005.1 Dendronotus venustus
AATGGAGGTTACTGCTCAATTTTCAATCTCAAATTGAGCACTTTTTCAAAAAGGGCTGGCACTTAAAGGGTTAAATATTTTTCAATGACTGGAATTTCAAATTTCGTAAAAGTGCTCACACACTTATTCGAAAATTAGTTTATTTCTTCATTATACAGATTACCTTCTAAACACTTTGATTATTGTGATTTATCTTTCAGGTGGCAAGGAAGACTCCTCCTAATAAGTAAGCTCTTCATATTCTTAAAATCATTTATGAAAGTTGATCCAGACGGCACTATGTGAACTTGTAGTTATGTAATACATAACATAATTGTCCCGTAACAATCTCTGTCTTGTTTTGGCTTGGGGACTCTTTAAAACTATAATGAGTTAACTGCTATATTGGCACCTTCACAAGTTGTTATTATTGTATAAGTGCAACATCCACTGCACCGAAGAAAGTGATTCCACACACGATTGGTTCACATCGCATTTTGGGTTCAAAAATCGGCCCCAAGAAATTAAGAAAAATAATTCCACTTATTGAAAAATCCCACTCATCCAAAGTTCTATTGCTTCTAACCTCACTGACTTCATATTCCGTAATATTTTTATGACGTGAATTGCCGCCCACAGCTGTACATGTTTACCCACCTTTTGTTATATTAGAAAAACCCAGTTAATGAGGCAATTAACCGAGGCAGAGATGGAACCTTCAGGACAGGCATTGATGAGGAGAGCGACTAAAGTGATGAATAGAAGAGGTGTATTGAACATGGCTAAACGTATACAGGTAGGCTCCTTTTTTTATTATTTAATTTTAGAGTTAACCGATCTGTTTTGCAGGCTTCTTCTAAAATTAGTCTGGAATTTACTCTGGAGTTGACCTCGACTCAAGCACCTCATACCTACTTAAAGAATTTGGGCTATATTTAATAAAGATAAAGGTTTTATCGTTTATTTCTGGCATCTGCTACGGTAGGGTAAATTAGTTTACTGGTCTCGAGTAGGCTTGTTTCGTTTTCTGGTAAAGTCCTTGGTAAATTGGTTTATTACTTAATTTGATTTGAAGTTCGTAAATGGAATCGCCCGTGTTTAATTTCGTTGCCACAATGTTTTATGAATGTGTATGTTTATGAGACTGGGCTGGCCTATTAACCCTTTAAGTGCCGGCCCTTTTTGAGATTAAAAATGGACCATTAACAAATTGCACTAAAAGTCGCTGTGTTTTACTGTGTTTATCAAAACCGAACGTATTTGGAACCATTCGACAGGGAATTTAATTCTCTTTAAAATGGGCCTTTCAATTTGATGAGGTCAAAAGTTACGGCTCCCAGAAGCAGACACGGTATCCAGATGTCGGATATATCAGACAACGGCATTTAAAGGGTTAAGCTAACTGATAATGTTAACTGATTGAGCTGGTAGTGGTTTACACCTACTTAATGATACAATAATAATTGGAAAATGGATGAGAGGAAAACGTGGTTTTGACACGTTCGGTGGCGCGTCAATACTAAAACTAATCTTTAATTTATTATTTCAATTACTTATATTTACTTTGATTGAAAAAATATTGGCATTGGGGATATTAAACAGTTATTGACATTGTGTTTATTGTGTACAATTTAAACGTGCCGCTATCCTTTTTTCTCGTGAGACGTAAACAAATATGTGTGTTTTTATAGTCGGAGAATTTTTTTTTATGTCATGATAGCTACTTCGAAATTCGTTATTGGCTTTCTCTTGGTTATAGACAAGAATTTTGAATTCATCTTTTTTTTCAGACACAGCTCCATAAGAAACACTTATTTTGAAATTTGACAAAAAATAAGAAACACCAGTACCGATATTTAATCAGATAAGAAACTTGATATTTGATATATTTTGTAAATAAATTTATGTCGTTCTCCGTTTCTAGTTGAAATAATTATGATAACAAACAAGAAACACAACCCCTTCAAATTGCATGTTTCTAATAAAGAAATGTGTATTTGAATTAGTTGGGTTGTTTCAGTTATCTACTTTTTTACTTGTTTCATGTATGATGTATGATGTATGAACTTAGAATAGTGAACGTTTTTTAATGAAAATTGTTGTGATATGAAAATGCTTGTCCGTACCTAGCCATACCTAGCAAAAATCTCACTCATCCAAATAATTTAACTGATGCGGTTGGTAGTAGTCTGGTTTTTCCAGTTACGGAGCACGACGAGAAATTGTAGAGAAACGAGATTTGAAATGGTTCTGTTGAAAGTATTATTATTATAAGTATTATTACCATTTATTGTGATGGATGTGTTGGTAATGATGTCCTTGTCATAATTGATTATTATTTAACCACGCACTAATTATATTGGCAGGCAAAAGTTGATCATGTATTTAATTTGATAAAATTATTCGCATTAGGTTTTGATGATTATGGTCCTCGCTAGATATTCCATGAGGCTTGGTTACACCCTAAACTCATTCTGTACAGCTTTAACAGAATTAAGTTTATTTTAATACTTGATGTAGACTATATCACAGAATTTCCATACCTCTTTCTTTATGTATAATTGTGATATTTGTTTAAGTACTACTTTTGTTGCCATGGTTTTTCTGCATTAGTATTACATCCTTACCAGAAGATCGATATTCAGCTGAATTTTCATATTACAAAACCACATTTCGGGCTGACAAAATCTCAGCTTCGACTATATTCCATGTATCATATTATTATAAATTCCCCATTAGGTTGATTTTTTTAATTATATTTTGTTCATTATGCGCACATTTTGATAACGGTACATCGTTTTCAGCTTAAAGCCTTTGAACAGTCTATGATCCCAAATTTAGATTTTTTATTATTATTTTTGTTCATTTGTTGTTTGCGTTTGTGTTTTAAAAGATAAAAGGTTAAAATATTTTTTTGCGGAATTTGTCTCTTCTCACAGTATTGACTTCTTTCTAGTTTGTTTTCTCACATATTATATACTTTTTTTCCTTTCAGTAATTTTTTTCTCGTATAAATACCTTAAATGTTTGTTTCTCGAAAATGTTCGCCAAAATTAGTAGTTTTCATGATCATTAACAGATGACGTTGTTTTGATTTGTAAGCTTTTTTTGTGTCGACAATAATCCTACATCCTAAATTTCCCATTTCGTTATAATCGAGGACTTGTTTTAAAGATATCTTTTCCCTCCCCCTTTTATTACAATTCCTTTCTCCATTATTGATCTAGATACTCCATTCTAAGCTCACGTACAAACACAGGGAAGCGATAGAGAAAGAGGCGAGATTAGTTGTCTGTGCTTTTAATCTTAAGCTTAACCATACTTTACTAATAAGATTTATCTGTTAACGTTTGAAACCTCGAGCAATTTAAATACTCTTACGTCAGCCTTCTCTCATAGGAGGTGTTAGTTAGTGAGGGTTTGAACCAAATCTCTCTTATAAGCAAATAAGACTTCTCCCTTTTTTTCAAATTTCTTAATTTGTTATGTTAAGGATTAATTAGTTTGTGTTGGTTAAATCAATACTCTCATGTCTCTTCTTTTCTCTTGTATGTTGTCTGGATGTCGTTTGTAGGTCCGAAAGCGGAGAATTCTTGAGTTGAGATTCTCTTTTAGTTTCCTTCCCTCAGTAAAACTATTTTCTTTTTTTCGTTGTGGAATATATTGTAAACGAGTGTGTGTTTATGTTGTGTTGTACAAATTGAAAGTTTTTCCTTGTAGTAAACACTGTTGATTTATTTACTTTTCCATTGGCATTTTACATACGTCACATTGTCTTTCTTGTTTCGCTTTGCTACGCATTACTTAATACCATTAACTGGTGAAATCGTTATCATGTCATTTCATAATAATGTAAAGTTTTTGTTTAGCTATTATCTTTTTCTCGCTCGTATTTTTGTTTTTGCACTTTCATTTGAATAGAAATGTCATTTTAGTGAAAGAATTTAAATTTAGCAGGATTTTTATTTTCATTTTTATGGACTGATAACACACATGCATTGAAGAAACTTTAGTTTTGTTTTTTTTTTGGTGTAGAAGGTGAACTTGCAATGATTATTGGTTCGGTTGTTGAACTTCCTTCTGAGAATGGAACCGTTTACTGAATCAGTTGTTTAGGACACACAATTAAGGTCGTTCCTATCCGCAAACTGACAAAGTGTCAATTGGATTCTGATTAAAGATGGAGATGATTAGGTTTTCTTATTGTTTGTTCAAAAATCAATTAAACTAATTTAAGTATATTTTAAGAAAACCTCTCTTTTCGTTTTATGGTATGCGTCTACAGTAGTTCATTCCGTGGTAATTGATCTTATCCGATTACCTTATCGATCTACTGGCAGATTGTGTGTGTATTTTTGTGAGTGGACTTTTGTGAACATTCGCGTTTATCTACATTCATTATTTGTGTTATTATTTACACTGTAATGATACAGGTGACAACCTTGTGAAACAACATTATTTTTCTTTTTGTACGTTGAGAGATGAAAAAAAATGAAAAAGTTGACTAATTTTGATTGTAGTTGATTTCTGTTCGAGGCTATGGTGATAATAATAATAATAATGATAAAGCAGCAGTAAACCTGAAGAACACATTCTTCTTTATTCCACGCACATTTCTGTAATGGTCGGTTTATATACTGAAATACTCAAGTTACGAAAATTCTTTGTGTATTTATAAATAAAAGAGAAAATAATATTTAAACAAGAAATGCTTAATAAATAACAAGATGAAAGATAATGGCAATATAGTTGATATAGTTTTATAAATATTACAATAATGAGAGGAATAATAACTTCCGTAACTTACACAAAACCTTCCCAGTCGCATTCTACTCAAGCAAGATGTGGATGCGGAAGACCGGCTGCCGTAAGTATGGCATTCATACTACACTCAAGATAGACAATAGGTGGTTTACAAGTCCATTTGTTTCAGTGTATCAATGACACTTTTGTGTAAATTATATGCAAAGATTATCATTATATAGCATTCCTATTCATGTTTTTGTTTTCAGCTTAAGTTTCCGTTCTGATTGCGTACATTCAATTTGAACTGTTTGTTTATACTCAATTTGACGGATGTTTTGTTGTTGGCTCTTTTTTCTTTAACATCACTTTGATGGAGTAATTTGTTGGAATTGAGATGCTTACCCACCCCATCTCGAGTCAGAGACGAATTCAAATAACAAAATTATAATATGAGCATCATAGCTTGAAATGATAGCAGGTCATAGACAATGTTTTCTTGGGAATGACAGTAAAACTGCATTAACATTTGCCTTTATCTTTTTATTGCTTACAAAGCGAAATAAATTTGTAATCAGTAAATGCCTATTGCTAATGATAAATTGGTGCAGAGCTGACTCACTTTATTTTGAATGCAGGGGGATTCTCGCAAAAATCTGAAACATTTTTTAACTGGCTTGATTTATCCACGACTGTTTGTGTTTTTAGAGTCCATCCCGAATGCGATCAGGATTGGAAGCTCGTCGTACGATTTCAGGTGGAATGTCTGAGCTTTCACGACGCGGTGGATTAAAACAACCGCCAACAGTTGTTGCACAATTTCAGGTATGAAAACAAAAAATCTATCACAGCTCAACGTTCATTGTTTATTTATATACTTTTTTTTATAAGCAACTAGTTACAACTATACCCAAAGTTTCTTATGGTTTTGTGATAATCTTACTTAATGGTTTTTTACCCAATATAATACTGATTTTATTAATTACAAAGACTATCGGGTTCTTTGCGATTCCAGGTATCTAATCGGTCATTTTAATTTTTAATTTTAGTCTTCGCTAATGGAGCTAATGGATGCCTTGAATAAATCACATCCGTTTTTCGTACGCTGTATCAGGTCGAATGCTATCAAGGTAAGTTGATAAAGATTTTGCGACTAAAATTGAATCAAGTATATATCAATAAGATTTAATTTTCAGTTTTCTATTTAAAATATACGAAATTTAATATTTTTGAAGATTACAACTTCGGAATACCCAGACAACTTAATAATAGCCGTTATGTGTATTGTTCCTGGTTTCAGACTCGCAGTGCTTTTTCTCTATCTTAGATAATATTTTCCACATTATGTGTCTCATTACGCGAAAGAAATACAGTAACACTGACATAAATTGAGGTCTTTATTATAGAGAATATCTATATTACGCCTCCTTTTCAGGGCTGAAGGATTTTTTGAAAAAATGAGCCCAATATTTTTTTCAAAAAAGCTCTTTTTTTGAAAATCTTTCCAAAATCAATTATCTTCATTGTGAGTCTTTCGGAAGCTAACTCTCAGTGTGTATATCATTCTTGATGTTAATCAAAAAACACTACTGGTATATTATTTTGACGATTTTGAGCCTTGCTTTCGTTTAAATAACAGTGTAAAAATATTTTTATCGAGGTTTAATTTTGTTTCTATTTTTTTTAGGCGCCATTAGAGTTTGATGCTGAACTTGTATTGCGTCAATTGAGATATACTGGGATGTTGGAAACAGTCAAAATACGACAGGCTGGTTATCCTGTCCGTATCTTCGTCACGGTAAACTTGAATTTTTTCATATAATTTTCATATGTTTATAATTATAATACATATATCTTTTTTTATTTTGCATCAGAATACTTAAATTTTATGAACAGTTTTTATTAATTTGCAAGACTGAAATTCAAAAATATGTTTAAAAATATAAAGAAAAATCGTTATCTGTGTACTGCTACGAAAAAAGTGAATATTCAGCCCATCTGTACTGCTTTAGGAATTTGCTCAACAATTCCGTATTTTACTCGATTCTGCGAAGCACCAGGGACCAATCACGGAAAGTAATCTCTCGCACATGTTAGAGGAGATCGGGCTGGATCCCGACCAATTCCAAGTTGGCGCTAACAAAGTGTTTATGCGCGAGTCACAGTATCAGCTGCTGCGTGAGAAAATGCAACAGACTGTCAATGGCGCAGCGACCACCATACAGAAATGGTACCATCAAAGGTATTTGCGCAAACAGAGACAGATCGATATTGAAAATGCTGTCATTATTCAGGTATCATTTACCTTTGCTTATAATTTTCGCAGTGATATCAATCACATCCTTTTTCTATTTCACTAATTTCACGAGAAAAATATTTTATCTCAGCATATTTTCGAAATGACACGCTCAGATCAGGCTGTAATACTTTGGTATGCGTTTTTAGTAGCGAGCAATCTCTTGCTTATTTCATATGGAGCGAAATCTATTTCTTATTAACTCTTTCCCTGTCGTACCCCTTTTCAAAAAGACACATTAACAGTGCTATGTGATTTTTTAAATGCGTAAATTTCCAATACCGTGGCATTTTTTAAATATACTTTCTATTTGCTGATGTCTCACATGTAGGTGACACACTGTGTGTCATAAAATTTGGTTATATTTCCCGATTTATCAATGCTTTTTAATAGAAGTTTAATTAGATATTTAGTTTTTTAAATTAATTACTATTTAGCGAAAAATAATGTCTTATTTCTAACGCTGGTATATAAAATAAATGTTTATAAAATGAGGTGCGACTATTAGGGAATTTTCGGCACGGCTAACATGTAAAATATCGGCAGTTAAAAGATTAATGCTGTAAGAAATTTCTGCCTATGATATATACGATGTTTGATAATTGTTTCATTTCGTACTTTTGTATAAAAATTAGCAAAAGATTAATTTTGTGCTTTTTTAAATGTATAATATAGAAATATTGGCGTGGTTACGTTTGTCGACAGGAATATCACTGGCACGTGTTGCCACGACACTTTGCTGCTTGTCGCATACAAGAGTTTTGGAGGCATCGGCACACGTACAGTCCTTGGAAGCAGACCACCTTTCCACAATTCAAAGAAGCCATCATCCGATTTCAGAGTTTATGGCTTGGTTACAGTTACAGGAAGAATGAGTGAGTTCGATTGCACTTTTACGTTCTAACCGTTTACTACATAGTATATCTTCCCCAGGTGGCAAAATCATCTAGTAGCTGGTAACTAATTTGTCGCCAGTGTTATCTAAATATTCGTGCTTTCATTCTTATGATATTTCGACATTCCTCACTTTCAGATATCCTAAATTATTGGTAGCACGTAAAGAATACGAAGAAAGCAAGGCGATCAGGTATTCATATTATTATAGGACGTGTTCCTTATCGATGACTATATAATATATTATATGTTGTTGTTGTTGTTGTTGTTGTTGTTGTTGTACACTTCATTCACCATCACACACATACACACACTCATGCTCACCTTTCCTACCTCTCTCAATCACCCAACGGTTGATACTTTATCTTTGCTATATATACGTTGGGACAACGAGAAGACATTTTTGTGCTTATTTTCTACCACCCTATTTTATTAACATGTTTCTTTCTTATTTTGTGTGTGTGACATTTGTCCATTTGTTTGTACATAACAGTCAACAACTGCAGCATACAGACGAAACGGAGCAGACAAAGCCTCGCGATCCACCTGATCTACCGGCCGACTCCATCCCATGCACTGCCGCCTCAGTGACTGTATGTAGCAGTGAACAGGCAACCGTTACCATCACATGTGCTGTTGGCTCCCCTTACTCTCCTCATAGAAAAACTATTACGTAAGGGTTCATAATGTGTACAAGTACCCTCTTGTCTTTTGTTGTCTACACTTAACTTTCAAAATGATTTACCTTAATCACTAACATTAACCACTATATGTCAATTTGATACCTCCTCGTATCTTTATACATGCATCCAATCAACTCTTTGAATAAAAACTACAGTTGACTGAATATCGAAAATATAGAGGGACATTAAATAGTAATCAATTCAAATTATGATAAACATTTATTTAAATAATCGTAACAAGACAAATTTAATTACTTTATAACATTCATATACAAACAAACAAACAAACAAACAAACAAACAAACAAACACACAAACACACATACAGAATCACTGCACAACTGACAACACCTCATCTCACTTCATCCACGACTAATTATCACCAATTATGTTATAGATTAATATTTGTGATGTTTCTATATATACACATTTATTTATAAGAAACTGAAACTATTAGCCTAGGGGTATTTGGAGTCTTTACCCTCTTTTCAAGAAGTACTGCTTAATGTCTTATTTCTAAAAATATCCTAGTTAAAGTATTATCATTTATTTTTTCGAACAGAGAGAAAGCAGATACTTTGATGGGAGATCTTCTCAAAGACACCATGTTTAGTGAATCTAAAGAGGCTCTCATTGATTACGAACTCGAGCCTGCAAAACAGGAGTCCAAGATGCCGGTCACAAATGACAATCACTTGTACGAAGACATCAACGACTTTGACGCCATCTTCAAAACATCAGAAGTGGAAGTCTTGGGAGAGGAAAAGAAAGCAAACCTCGTGAAACTGCGGAGAAAGGACAATAACGAAGAGTCACGGTCTCGAAAGATTTACCGACGTTTCTCGTTCAGTAGAGAAAAAAATAAAACGCATTCCCATCCGCGCAAGGCACGCGAAGCGGAAGACTTCGAGCTAGTGAACGCGCCAACTGATTCAGAGCTTCTCAATGCCGATACAACAAACAGTGGGAAAGCGACAACAGTCGCTACGCCCGGTAAGCATCACCATAACGACCAACATGAACATTCTTCGTCCACGTCCAAGACTACGTTTGCTGGCTTGTTCACACTTACTAGAAAAGGATCAAGACGAGATACACCAGGTAAAGGTAAACAAAACGTGTGATTTGTAACTTTACTTATGTACTATCCCTACTAATTCGTAGATAATTGAATGAAATGCGATATGTGAATGTTTAAAATGAAGATGATGAAAATTTGGAAATTTAAAATTAAACTTCAATTTTATTATCGATCGTAAAAAGTCACGACGTTGACCTGATGGTTTTAATTTCCTTTTTATGGAAAGTTTTAGATTTATTTAAAGTTCCTCAAAGTTTCTTATTTAGTGCACCTGTTTTTATTTTTTTTAATTGATCATCATCTTCTCTTGAATTTCAGCATGATTATTTTTATAGCCTACTTTTAAGTATTCCTTATAAAAATGTACAAGCTATTTTGTAGTTTTGTTTGTTGTCAAACTTTAGAAAAGAGAAGTAACCGTCGCTCATCCACAGCCTCTGAAAACGAGTACGTCGTAAAAGGTGAAGTCGAATTAGAAACATTGAATACTTTCCTCATGAAAAAAGTAAGTTTATTAGTTTCGATAACACAGCCATTTTTATCTCCAGTGTGTTCTGTATATACATTTACTGTACATATCCGATCATTTATATCCTTTTCGATTTAAGACACGACAATTTCCTGTGTCTTACTGTAACTGCATCAGTCTGATCTTAAAAATCGTTGAACATCGAACATCTTGAATATCGTTTTTGTTAAGGTGTATGTATTGGTTATATATGCGAGGAATGGAATTGAATTTTCCAGATTTTAATGCGCTGTTTGCTGCAAAAGATAAATCTGCAAAGTATGTTTTGCTTCGTGAATGAATATTTCAATTTTATATAAAGCCTCCAAAGCTAAATCACTTGATTAAACGTTCCAAATAAGAATTTTGTTAATGTTTATTAGGTTGCTGCTATGAACAAACCAGACCCTGATAAGAAGAACGATTCGGGTGCAGATGTCACATTTAAACATGCTCTACATAAATATCATGGAACGCTACTGTTCACTTGTGCTAACGCTAGTGTCAATGTAAGTCTCTGCTTGGAGATTCCTTCTTTAATTATTTTACTTTAATTATTGCCTTTTAAAGTCATTGTAAAAAAGCAGCTATTCTAAGAATTCTCAGTTTCAGATAAACTATAAGATCATCAAAAGATTGCTAACTAATCATATAGGAAAAAATATTTTCAACCAATCTTCGTGTGTTTTTGAATACTAAAAATCATCACGTATTTATCTCATTATGTATGTATGATGTTACGTGTATGTTGAATGCATTCATGTTGTAAAATAGACAAGAATTCTTTATTTAAGAAACATTGTGCCCCAAATATTTTCCTAGTCATCGTGTGAAAAACGTCAATAATTTCTCTTGACAGCGCAAAGAGGAGATCTTATTGAAGTTTACAGATTTGGTAATGGGTTTCCAAGAGACTCTTGATCAGATCATCAATCAAGCTGACAGTCAAGTCTCCAAGGAATTCGCCATTATGGGAGCTAATTTGTTTCGAGGGATCCTTGAGGAATACCAAAAGAATAAGTATGTACTTTCGCTTTGTTTTAAGTAAAATAATTGGCTATGCTATCATACCATATCAGTTGTTAACCCCACATACGAGTCTCCACTGTCCCAACACTTATCCTGCATCTAGAATTTTAGAAATTAATTTTGTGATATTTCCAAAAGAATTGTTTAGTTCAAAAATTGCCTGTAAAATAAAATATTGTGTAAAATTCATTAAGAAACCCTTCGGTAAACTATTGTGGAATTGCTATAACAATATGGTCCCAAAGAGGAGGACTTTTTGCTAGAAAACCAGAGGTTGGATATTAGTTAAATTGTTTCACAAATATCATTGAATTTGGCATAGTACAGACCTGATTTGACTTATATTTCATTCAATTTGTTTCAGAGAAAAATTGGTAATGAAAAAACGATCGAATATCCGACACGGAAAGAAAAAACGAAGGAAAACGGCAGAATTCTATGTAAGCTCCCTCATCTAATAAAAGTGTGTTTTTATGTAATTATGCATACCTTTGAATTTTGTCAGTAGAGTTTTCTAATTTTAATTCAACGCAACTTCAATAATCGAGGTTTTTGCTTTTAATATTTAGGAACACAAGGGGCATGTTTACACCTTTCAGAATTTCAATATTCGAACTTATTGTGAACTTTGTAACTCATACATCTTCGATAAGGGACTGGTTTGTCAAGGTGAGTATATCCACAAATTAATTGTAATACGCATGTAACAAATATTAAACATTTTTTTATATATTCAGTTAGTATTCGCATTCAGCACAAGTCTTATACAGGATCGAACCCGCATATTTGATTGTTTCAGTCTTTCGGATGCCTTAGTAATGCGTCCACGTAGAAAAAATATTTAAGCAAACTTTATCTTTGTTGTCTATTTCAGCGTGCGCATTCACTTGTCACAAGAAATGTCATAGTAAATATAATAAACAGTGTAAAGGGAGAAGACCCTCTCTTTGTGGTCCTTCTGCTGTAAGTGTTATACTATTTTTTTCTTTTTCTTTTCTTTTTTTTTCTTTTCTTTTTTTTTTTTACCCCCAGTCAATACATACAGGACGCTAGCATATCGTATAGTGCTAGTACTCTCATTCAGCAAAAAAAACAAAATCAAATATAAAAACCAAATTTTCAAGGGAAAAAGTAAATATGTATAGCTTAAATCACGGCTATGAAAGAAAGAGTAAAGCCCGCAAACATTGTTCTTCCTTAAAGTGAGCCTACATTTTTTTTATATATTTATAATTTTTTGTATCTTTTAGCTTTTCGGTACAAGTCTTACAGAACTTTCAAGTCCAAATAATCCTATACCAGAAGCAATTGTTAAACTCATGATGGAAATAGAAAAAAGAGGTAGGAAAGACTTTTGTTCGACATTAAAGAATATTGTAAGTATGTACAGCCTAATCATACAGTTGTGTATAGTTTGCAGGCGCAATTCTAAAAAATTATTAATAATTAAGGTGCTTGAGTTTAAGAAGCAAAATTACTTTGGTAAATTCCAATATTCGTTAATTCGAACAAAAAGTTGGCTTATCTTTCGAGTATGCTTTTTTTTCGAAGAAACCATCTTTTAAAAGTATTAGTCTTAGTTTAATTTTTTATTTATGATAAAATTTCGAACCTAACAAATCTCTTATATCGTATCCGTGCCGGCTCCATCTCTCTGTAACACTTTCATATTCGTTTATATTATAATGACCAATAGAAAACTAGTTTGTGCCATATTTTGATACGCTTCATTGTTGCAAGTAAAACAAAATCCGGAGAAGATGCACATTAATTAAAACAAGAATTGAATGTGTGTGATGGTATTAATTTCCACACATGCTCAGGCTCTGTCCGCCGATAATAAGAGTCAAATGAGAGAATGATTGATTAACTCGAAGATTCCTAAGGAGCTTTTTGAGAACAATAATATCAAAACTTTTTCTTTTCAGGATTATATACGTTAGGAATATACAGAAAATCCGGTCTTCAAGCAGCTGTCAATAACCTGAAAAGTGTTTTGACTTCTACAGGTAACACACCTACAATGTTTACTTTTTAAGGGCAACAATATCTTAATCCGAAACGGCTGGATATTTATTACATATTTATTGCATATGACCAGAATTTTAATTTTAAAAGTTTATTAGAAGGGGACTTTAAGAAAAGGTCACGGTGGTTAGAGGATTTGTGGTTCCTAAATTGTACCATTTTACCCTTTAAATTCTTTTTCATTCACAGAAGTGGATGATTTACCATTAGATGATGAAAAACCACACACGCTATCTTCAGTATTAAAACTATTTTTCCGAGAACTGCCACAACCCTTGATACCTACAACTTATTACGATGATTTTCTAAGGTCTACAGGTACGTAAACTACCCATTCAATCATCCATTTACTCACTGTTGTGATGTAACTTGGATTTTTTTCTGCATACAGTGGAATAATTTATTGTTACACGGTAAAGTTCAATAAATACTTCCCTATAAATCCTCTATCATTCTCCGTAGTGGGTACCCGTGCAAGGAAAATTTTATTTTTACAAATTAAAAAAATATGTTTTATATGTTGGGTCAATTAAAAAACAAACTGTTTTACTTTTCTTACAATTAATTTTGGATTGAGGAATGTTATACGTACTCTCTTCAATGATATGATATGAGTAACTACGAGAAAGCAGCGAAAAAAGTTCCTCACTTACACATTATGAGATGAACTAATTTTTATGTGAATTTTATTTCTCGAAGCACGATTTTCAATGAATTTACGTTTACCTTTGTGATGTTTACCTTTGTGATGTTTGCCAAAAACAGGATTTTCTGTAACCAAATTAGGGTTTTGGTAAAAAATGAAACAGGCAGTGAAACCGTTTAATGAAAAAGTCAAATCACGATATATCACTGTTCACTGCAATGTTAGAAAATTTTACAGTATAAAAAAATTCGGTTGATTCACGAATATAACAAAAATAAATATGTGATGTTGCCGTTATTTCATATATAATTATTTTTGTCAATGCTATGGCATTTTCGTATTAGTCATACTCTTGTTTTGTTTTTGTGTTTTCTATAATATTTCACCTTTGTGTATAGATTTGGAGAGTCAAAATGTTATTCATTCTACGTTATACGAGCTAATACAACATCTACCAAAACCAAACAAACTACTGCTTGAAAGGCTTATCGTTCATCTTGGCAGGTATGAGAATTGTACCCTGTTGGTTAAAACGAGAGGGAGAATAAATATGTAAATAAATATCGGCTGTTTCAGTAATGTCGCGTAAAAGAAAACAGTCACATTTTGTCGTTTGAATAATGAAGTTGGATAACTTCTTATGATTTTTTTTTTATACGTTGCTGATGTATCATTGATATCTATGTTATGTTATGGCATCCATTATCAATGACTTACAAAGTTTTCTCTTACTGATCAGGCTTTAATTTTCTTTTTAACTTTTTTCAAATCAGGGTGTGTGCGTTGGAAGAACATAATAAAATGTCACCAAGCGCTCTCGCTATAATATGGGCTCCTTGTCTACTGAGGGCTGACGATGCCGCTGATCCTTTGAAGTTATTAGCCCTACTACCCAAACAAACGAGGTAGGTCGTGCCCAGTGCATTTGTTTGTGGAGGTTTGAGTGAGCAGTTAAAGAGTATTTGACTCAAAGTAAATTAACGATAGCTGCTTACCATATTCGTACTTAGTTTGTAAAAATGTGAATAATATTGAATGTTGCTACAGTTACATTGCGCGTAAAACATGTTGTGTAAAAATTCCCACTAGCATTGGACAATCTTACAAATTTCGGTTTTTAAAATTCCATAATTCTAAAAATTTGTACAATTAGAGGTTTCATTAAAATTTTGCACACTGAATCGTGTATGATACGAATATGGACACATTGTTTGCGAATTTTGTGCAATATCTGATTGGGGATTACTTCGTAGAAGTAAAAACTGATGGTTGATGAAAATTTCCCCTACGAAATGATAAGTGTAATCCGCAATCTGCAATCTTTTTTCATTTTACCTCTTCTTTTAGATGTGTTGAGATTCTTATCGATAGTCAAGTTAAATCAAGGAAAGATATGTTGGATGATATTCAAGCTCTGTATCGTGCTGAATCGACCGCTGAAAAGAAATTAGATACAATTATTGTAAGTAAATTTTAATTTAATTACACAATTAAGGTAACTTTTGTAGTTATGATTTTCTTCAGGTTAATTTAGGCAAGTAATGGCATTACGCGATTTCCGTGAAAAACTTTTATGTTATGCGACTGTATTTTATTTGTCATCAGAAAGTTGCAATTTTATTAATTTTTTATTCATAGTTTTCTATTTAACTTTAACTTGCAAACTATTAACATTCCTGCATGTTTTCTAGAAATGGGGAGATTTGTTATTGTCTACATCCACATCACACATTTTCAATTATTAGTTTACTATTTTCTTCTTCTTTCTTCAGTCCTCAGAAGTCGATGGAGTAGATGAAGATAAGAATAAAGAATTAAAAGAAATGATACAAGCTGAAATTATAAATATGGGAGCTGAAAGGTCTACCTGTTATTTCTATTTGTTTCCATAAGCAATGATATTTACAATTCTAGTTACGTATTTTATTGATAAGAGGTAGATAGGATATCGGAAGAAATCGAAAATAAAAAAGATCCGTTTAAAAGTAGGAAAGTAGTAAAAAATTTGAGATCAGTCTGCATGTATCTTAAGAGTTTCACGAATCTAAGCTTAATATTGCCGTGTTTCTTATAAAATTGTGTAAAATCTTCGCAAAATACAGTCTCTTGAGGGGAAAAAAACTTTGATGATTATTTATATCTTCTTTTTATATCTTTGTTCAAAATTGAAATATAGACAATTACATTATATTTTTAAAGTTCGTCTGAGCAGTAATTACCGAAAATGGAACTTTAAACATCTAAATTTTATCGATGTCAATGTAGATTATTATGAGTTTTATTGTTACAATTATTTCTTCGTTGTTACAGGGAGAGAATCTATCGAGGCATGGCAGAAATTTCACCTCCAAAAACACGTTCGATCGATTCAGTTGACGAGTTAGGTTCAGACACTGATTTCAATCTAAGGGGTAGCTTCGAAGTACTACATTTTCCTGAAGGTGAGAATGTTTTCTTTTATTTGTTATGTATTCCTAACTGAAAGTCAAGGTTCTGCTTTTGAATCCAGGATCAGAAGCTTTTGTCTTCAGATTTTTTATACTTAAAGAAATTTACTTAAACAATCAATACATGTTTTTTTTTGTACATTTTTGAAGTAGGAAAATATCTCAAAAGGAGTGAAATCTTCTAGGTAAAGGGGTATGTGCAAAAAGAATGTCTATTAACGTAATTATAAAGCCAGGGAAAACAGAAATCAGGAACTTTTTATTTAAGATTAAACCTAAAAATTCTGCACTCAACATGTTAACATATACTGGTAACATTCACCAATTTGCTTGCCGTATTCTTTTTTTTCAACAATATGCGAACCTAGATATGATTTTAAACATTGTGCTTAAAAAAACATTGCAATTCGAAATTACAACTATAAGTATAAGTGAATTAGACATGAGACTTTGTACAACACTAACCTCATTTTGTTTCTTTTTAGATTCGGATCAAATTTCTGTAACTCGACAATCTAGTGTAATGGATATTTCGAACGAAGCTCCTCCCACTCCAACGTCATTTGAAAAACGAAACCATGATGGCAATAATTCTTCATTCGAAGACCTGACGACGATTGGACAATCTTCCGCTGCGTCATCTTCTAAATATTAGCTTTAATTTTTCTAAAGGATATCTGGTTTTTTTTCTTTTCTTTCTTTTCCTTTCTCGTTTTTTGTGCGATAATTAAATTATTTTTAGTGGTCTTACAATTTGATTTTCCTATCTCAGTATTGAGAACACTTTCATCCTCTTTGATTTACATTTTTTTTCGAGTCCTTTAATTTTGATGATGTAATGTTTTGACTTTTATCTAATAATAATAATGTATCTATACTAAAATAAGATAGATGGATGGGATGTCATGAATATAAAATTTAGTGAGCTTGCCAGGTTTCTCTGATTTTTCTGAACAATTTATAATGTTTTTAAGGACTCGCGCATTTTTTTAAAAGAAAATTTTTTCTTCGTTTTTATTTTTTTTTTTTTATTTTTCATTTTACAGTTTTTTGAAATTCAGCTAGACAGCAGTGCTCTGTTTTATTGATACAAACAAATAGAAAACAAATGAGCATTGTTTCTAAGCTATTTATAGAATATTTTGAAATCTCCAACTAATGATTTTTCAGTAGGCTTTCTAAAGTATCAAACCAGTATGATTTAAAGGATAATAATTGGTTTCAAAACTTTTTATTACCATTTATTTGTCCATCCCTACGGTAGTATATGATAAGAAGTTTAACAAAAAAACGAAAGAGATTTTATTTTATGTTTGTTACAAGAATTAAAAGAGAAATGGTATCGGGTAGTTCACTTATATGGAGTAATAGATTTTATGATTTATTAATAGAGCTGATTTCCACAACAAAATTATACAGTATACTCTTTGTAAATAACTAATTTCAGATAGAGAAAAACTGTGTGCTACTCAAATTTTGTGGCGCGTATTTTTCCTGCTGCGCTCCATTTTTTGCTTACATGTGCACGATTTTTTTCTAGAGAGTTAAAAAAGAAGAACCGACGAAAATCGTTTTTATAAGAAAGAAAATACATTTATTAAATGACGTCATTTTTTACCTTTCTCACAGCTCCGCCTACTGTTCTTGATGAATTTAGATTTCCGTCTCATTATGGCATTGTTGTTTGTTATTTATTAAATGCCTTCTACGTATTGATTGATAAAAACACAAAGATTGACACCTACGGTGTATAGGAAATGTAGGCTGCAAGTCAGGTCTACCAATATCCATAATCTTGCTGTAAATCGGAATTACTTTGTCATGTTACCAAAAATCCAATCAAGTATGAAGAAAATAAATGTTATTTGTAAAGGAAAATGTTGAGACCGTTCGATCGATTGTTGAATTACACCAAGTAAGAGGAGATTTTAAGGAAAAATCATTTTATACAATGTACATGGCAGATGGTCAGATAGAATACAACCAAACCATAATTAAATGAATGATAAGATGATAACTATCCCATTACCATGGTTCTTGTTTATTTCATTTGGGATTTTTTCATCAATCTCCAAAGGTGGAAAATCTCAAACTGACTTATGATTGAGTTTTTATGTCTTATTTTCTAAACACTTGATAATAGTTATTGTCTGTAAAAAAAGTTGATCCTCTATGCTGCATTCTTACAAAAAGTAACAAGCACTTTAACACAAAATAGATAACTGCTTGGGAATAAGATGGAGCTATTAAAACTGTTTTACAAATAATTAAAATAGCCTGTTCAATGAATTGTGATACAAAAAGTCTACGAAAGCACGCCCGGAACAGTCTTTTAAAGCCTTCTCGTGTTACTGTGAGTAACACAGTAACACTCCTGACGGCCCACAATCTAGTTTGGGATTTCATCACAATCCCTTAAAGGAGTGGTCCCATAAAAAATAAACTTTTGCTCAACTGATTCGGCAATGTTTAAAATAAAAGATCTACATAATTTATTTTTTTTAAACAAGTTTTCACTTGATCGCATTTGCCTTTTTTTTCTTCGCGCGCATTTTTTTGCAAATTTTGTGACGTCATAGATGGCGAATGATTTGAAAGAAGAGGAATAATTACTATAGTAAAAGAATCTTGTGAGTGAGTCTTGGCTTGTGTGTTTTTTATCTTAGTCTTGAATGTTGAATGATTGAAATAAGACTAAAACATCGCTTTTCTTTGTCATGGTTCATTGTACTGCTATTGATTGCACGAACAGCTCAAGGAAAAATATGGCTATCAAAACCTGAAGCGTCAAAACCTTCCCCAAGAAAAAGCTGATAGTTGTTATAAGAGATGTTAAGGTAAGGAAAAGCCATTGGTTTGTGTTTGCATTTTTTTAAAAACTTCCTAAGAAAATTAAAGTTTCTTTTGTATTTTTTTTAGAATAAGCTTCTTGGCTTACGCCTGAGAAAGATGATTACTGATGACGGCATACCAACTCTTTTTTCATCTACCAAGCAGCCCGTGAAGCGGAAAAAGCACAGAAACCAGGCAGAGGAGTGCAAATAAACGACAGATAATCGGTGATGCCATTCATATTAATGAAGAAATGAACCTGATCAACAGTGAAAGCATGCTAATTAAGAATTCGAAAGCTTGCAAAACCGAAGACACCATGGTATCAATATCGACGCAAACTACCTCGTCATCGACCGAACTTGTGGATCAAAAAGTATAAATAATAGAAAAAGAAGATGACTTTACGGATTTTTGCTCCTAAAGTAGTCAATCTGAAACTCACCGCGACTCAACTCGACAGTTTTTACACGAACATCATTCTAATTTACCTACTCGGAGATCCTGTCAATGCCTTAAATATTCATCTTTATCATTCACCTGATGTTTCTTTTCTTCTCATTGATTGGCATTGTTGTTTTCTTTCTTAGTTGGTTCAAATTGATATGACTCTAAATTCATCGCCTTGAAGTGCTCTTCTAAGTCTTCAACATCTTCCTCAGTTTCCTTACTTTCGCTATTTGTGTTAAAAGTATTTTCTAGGACATGAGATTCACTGTGATCAAACATTTTATCACTTACCTCTAATAATCGTCTGTGTATATATTGCTAATTGTTATGATGTTTTTTCCCTTTTCTTCAACACTCTTTTTCCGAAACGCCATAAATGACGTCACAAAAAAGGTTCTTTTTTAAAAGGCTATTTAAAAACAAACTTTACGCATTGTTTACATGACTATTAAACATTAAAAAGGAAATAAAGTAAAAAAACAATAATGAAAAATTCAAAACTGAAATAGTCTAAATAGTGTTTTAGGACCACTCTTTTAACATTGACCATTGACACACTCCAAATAGAGGCCAATCTCCATTAGACAGAAAATGTCGGGCAGCAACTGAACAACAGAAAACGGGACCTTAACGATGCAAAAAATCTATAATTTAGAAAGCAATTTAATTATCTAGTTTGTTGACAAAAATAAAAAAACAAAAAATGAATATCTGCAGTGATATTAATGAAGGGAAGTGTTTTTAGGAAGGATCTTTTTTTCCATTGAACTTGTCGTCATCATTTCTGATTTATTTTGATTATGCAAAAATTAACTGAGGGTGATATATTTCCCTATTACTGTCAAAAAGAACCGAAGTGTCTTGTTTGCATACTGTTGCCTTATATTTCAATTTTCGTTTACTCTCTATAAATCACACCACAAAGAGGTAGATACAATGATTGCCATAAATCAGTGATTGGGAGTTGAGCTTCATAATGATTAACCCTTTAAGTGCCAATCCCGAACATACTTGGGATCTGGCGTCAAAAATACCGTGTCTGCTTCTGGGAGCCGTAAGTTTTGACCACTTCAAAAGAAAGGCCGATGATTGAGGCCCATATGAAAGACGATTAAATTCCCTGTCGAATGGTTCCAAGTACGATCAATTTGGACAAACATAGCAACTTTCAGTGCAATTTGAAAATGGAAGTTACTGCTCAATTTTCAATCTCAAATTGAGCACTTTTTCAAAAAGGGCTGGCACTTAAAGGGTTAATACTTTTGAGAAATGTTTGCCAATAAAGAAATTCATGGTTGGATGCAACAGACACAGCATTGGTGTGTTTCTTTATATTTTTATCATAATTGTCATGTTGACTATACATACAACATCTGTGAATGTAAGTATTTATTTTATGGATACTTTTGCAAAAGTTTGTTTCTCTTAAATCGTAAAGTTTTATTATCCTGATGAAGTAAAAAAAGAAAATTTAATAACCACAATAAATCACTTCACCTCCGGAATTGGTAACATATTTGCTATGTGTTTAGCTCTTTTAATATTTAATTAATGTTATTTATTGTTATTCGTTTTTTCAGTATAAGTTAACAAATTAATAAATAAGTTTATTGTTAACATTTTCGTGATTTTTTCCTCCTCAAAAAAAAGAAATTTGTTTTTATATCTTTTTAAAGCCTTATCTTTTAACGATTTCCGTCTTGATTTTTCATGCAGTTTTAGTTTAAACCTAACACTTAAATAACAACTCATATAGCATTTTCCGTGTTCGATTTACTTAAAGTATAAACCTAATTGTTTCATTTATAGGGTTGTGTGGATACTTATGAAACGTGCAGCATTAATGGTGATTGTTGCTCCAATCAATGTGAAAACTCGAAGCGCACTTGTAAAGCAGTTGGAGACTTTGGTACAACGGATTTAGATTGTTGTTCACTTTATTGTGATATTTTACAAAACAAGTGTGAATCACTAAGTGGTCATTATTCAAACAAGTATTTAGTTTAAGCATTGTATAAACTAATATTTACTGATCGTTAAATAAATTGCTATTTATTCTTTATTATGTACATATATATATTATTGACAATCTTCTACTACGAAGTTTAAAACTCGCGGTCGCTGGCTTATACACATACGTATAGCACACGTATAAATTATTTCGTATACGTATAAAATAAAGACCATGGTTTTAAGATATAAGATATAAGAGTTTAAGATATAAGAATGTTGTGGAAATCATCACGGTATCATTTTTTGGTGCCGAAACCTTTTAAAATAGACACGTTTTAATTATTCTGGTATAATTTCTTATATCTTAAGATTTTTGTGCTGATGGCATCACAGTTCTGCTCAC
Source organism: Dendronotus venustus (assembly GCA_031834005.1). Classification (NCBI taxonomy): domain Eukaryota; kingdom Metazoa; phylum Mollusca; class Gastropoda; order Nudibranchia; family Dendronotidae; genus Dendronotus; species Dendronotus venustus. The sequence goes on from JAUEKX010210837.1 coordinate 21,972, forward strand.
AAGATATAGACATGTTTTGAGAGAAACTTAATAGCTGTGTTCAGCGAAATAAAAATATTCTGATACAATCTTTAATGATACTGAACGTGATTTATTTTTAGGTAAACAATTTTATCAAATTGAAATCACTCTAATAATCGTTCTATTATTCTGAGAAACAAAATTTCCAATGATTTGTTCTTACATTACCAAAATTATATTGTTTTTTACACTTTATTTTAACTTGACTCTAGCTCAGCCCCAAAAGTTTTCTTTCACCGTTTTAAGGCTCAAAGTTGCATAGAATATTAGGCTTAATAGAAAATAGATAAAATAATGAAATCTTTTAGCTACTCGAGCCACCAAAAGTTGCTTAATTTTAAATATTTTAGTGTTGCAAGACGAGAATAACAGTAAAAATAATACATTTTTGGTAAAGGAAGAAAAAGCTTGTAGTTAGAATTACTGAGCTTCAAAAGTTGCTTATGTCGCTTCGACATGATTACTTAGGTCTTGATAGTTATTTTCGGAAATGACAACAACATTTTGCGGGGTAAAAGGTAAGAAAACATATTAAATTTGCATTTGAAAGACCAAGTTCTAACCTATGGTAGCCGTGATGCCGTAAATAGTGAATGATCCTCAAAGGTCAAAAGCCGCCCATCAACCATAAAACCAGCACAATTAACAAATGCAACAGCATACGCTCGATAATTGGAACAACTGCTTATTTATGAATTTTTACCCGGGATGGTCTCTTCGGTATTAATCATACTGCTATCAATGAGAGTCCTGCCTTCGTTGTGAAACACCTACAACGGAAACCTATTGCAATTGGCAGCAAGAGGTTATCCTCGCAACTGTGACCGGTGGTGGACTCCAACCCCTGACCAGCAGATTACGAGTCGAGTGCGCCTTAACCACTCGGCCACAGCTCCACAGATCCTGAAATATGATAAGCAGTTTAACAAAAAACGAAAGAGATTTATTTTACGACTGTTACAAGAATTAAAAGAGAAATGGTATCGGGTAGTTCACTCATATTGAATAATAGATTTTGTGATTTTCTAGAGAGTTAAAAAAGGAGAAAAAAGAAAATCGTTTTTATAAGAAATAAAATACATTTATTAAATGACGTCATTTTTTCCTTTTTTCATAGCTTCGCCTACTGTTCTGATGTCTCATTAGTATTGTTGTTTTTTCTTATTGAATACTTCTACGTATTGACTTTTAAAAGCGCAAAGGTCGTGACACCTACGGTATATAGGAATTGCAGACTGCAAACCAGGTCAACCAACATCCATAATCGTTCTGTAAATCGGAATTACCTTGTCACGTTTGCATAAACCCAATCAAGCATGAACAAAAAAAAAGAAGGTGTTCTTAAAGGAAAATATTTTGACGATTCAGTGAATCGTTGCACTACACGAAGGGGTTGATTAAACGTATAATTGAAAAACTGAAATTCTCTCCGGTTTAAGTTTATTTCGGTCTGCTCATAAACTGCTAATGTTGTATATACACGTACCAGGCGTAATGAATTGAAGAACGATATGAAACTTCACTCTGGTCTGAAAAAAAGACGAAAAACGTGTGCAGACCAAATTCTATTTCCAGATTTTCGTCGTAAAAGCATGTTTGGGAAATTAATTACTGAGTTATAATTATTTAGTTGTATATCACTCCGGTCTGAAATTTCAGATTAAATTTAAATATTAGACCAGACTGAGTTACAATTCATGTACGTGTAATCAACACCCAAGAGAGTTTAGGAGCATTTTATACAATGTACCTGGTAGGTGGTCGCAGATGGAAGTAGCTTGTTTAAAAGAATACTAGCAAACCATCAACAACTTGAAACAGTAAAAAATGAAGGAGGTTTCTTTTTGATGAAGTATATACAATAAGTAATTAAATTGATGCGAGAATGATAAGATGATAACTATGGTATTGCAATGGCTCTTGCTTATTTTATTTGGGATTTTATTTTTCATTAATCTCTTACTAAGGTGGAAAACCTCAAACCCCCTGGCTTATTATTGAGTTTCTTATGTCTTATCTAAACGCTTGTTAGTAACTTAATTACCTATAACAAAGGTGTTTTTCGGTTTATGCTTTATGCATCATCATATCATTACATTTGTTGTGTAACAAACATACAACTATCGGATTATTGAAAAAAATAAAAAAAATGAATATCTGCAGCGATATTACTGAAATGTTATTGAGAACGATCTTTTTATCGTCGTTATTGCTAATTTATTTGAATTCAATGAGATTTATTATGTGAGTAAACATGAATTTCTCTATTACTGTTAAAAAGAACCTAAATGTATTGGTTGCATTATGTTACCTTGTATTAAACTCTTTTCTGATTCTCTATAAATTACACCACAAAGAAGTAAGCACAGTGATTGCTGTGGTTTTCAGTTGATCATAAATCAGTGAAAATTTCATGTTGAAATTGAGCCGCATGATGATTAATACATTTGGAGAAAGTTTCATGAAAAGATCGGGGATTGGATACAAAACTAATCGTCTTGTTGTTTTCATGGTTGTCATGTTATCTTCACTTGGAACTTTTGTGAATGTAAGTGTTTGCTTTGTAATGCATACCTTAAATTGAAGAAATCTTTTCAAATGGATTCTTAAGACTTTTACTAAATATTTTCTTGACCTGATAAAGTAAAAAGTGGAAAATCGATAATGGATTAATTGGTTTACTTCACGAATTTATCAAGATTTCTTAGTCAACACATATTTAATACACTTTTGTTGCACTAAATTCCTCCAATATTCGCTTTTATCTTCTGGGTGAAAGATTTTTCGCTCACTTTATTCTTGCCTTTATAAAGTTTATTAATAATAAATTCAATTTTTTGTCCAATGTTTATGTACATAAATGAAAATTTTAAAAATATTTTAAAAATTTTAATAAAAACATTTTTCATAGGGTTGTGGACTTGCATATGAAAGTTGTAAACAATCTAGCGATTGTTGCAAATACAATTCGACCAATCCCAACCAGAATTGGTGCATACATAGACCTGAACAGTCTTTATGTTGCGCCAGTGATGTGGAAATTGACGAAACATGTAGCTCTAACGACGATTGTTGTTCCAATCGATGTGAAAACTCGAAGACCACTTGTAAAACAGTTGGAGATCATTGTACAACGGATTTCTTTACAAGACAAATGGGAATCGAGTTATCATTTAACTTTTTAGAAAAGACGTGTTTTGATTGTCCGGCATATAAGTTCTAAATAGAATTTAAAAAAATTTGTGTTGATTGTAACACATCTTTGCTTATAAAATATACATTTGCTCTTTTGAAAAATACTGTTCTAATTTACCTTAATTAACTCACAATGCGTATAATCATTAATCTTGTAATGAAAAGAATACTATTAATATAACTTTTTATTATGCTATTCTGTTTGGAGTTATCCTCATTTCACACGTAAAATAATATTATGCTTTTTTCAGTGAACTTAAAAACATCTTTTTAAAAATCTTTATAAATCTTTAACGAGATTTTTAGGTAAAAAATACGTTCCTTGCTGGCCTATTTTTCTTGCTTTTTATTGATTGGCCTCAGCATTTTATCAAATTGAAATCACTCTAATAATCCTTTTATTCTTCTGAGAATGGAAATTTCTAATTTAATAATGTGTTTTTATATTGCCAAAAATAACTAATTTTCGAAAACTCAAGGGCTCATCACATGATCATATTCTTTTACCAAAGTTTCTGCTAATGACAAAGCTCGATAAAGTTTTAAGAAACATAACGATTTTTTTAGAAAGCACATGTTTTGACATACAAATGTCTTCATCAGCTAATAATGATACAAGTTTATGTGTCAACTTGAATTTTCCGTGTAATTAATAATGTAATTGAGATTGGAACAATTGTAAAAGAAAATACAAAATGTAAGGTGTTAAAAGAAAGAAAGAACAAAACAAACAAACAAAATGAAAAGGATACATTAAACAGTTTATAGTTATGTTATAACTAATGACCTGCTTATTTAATGATGGCTTATTCCATTGTATGTGCAAGGCTTCTTTCAGTTTCAGTTAATATTTTGTTTGTGCTTATGATCTAGAACATTAAAACAATTTTCATTACTCAAACGTTTGCAATCCTGTGATTCGAGTAAATGTTTGTATATGTGTGAAGACTTGTACTTTGAGAGATGTTCTTTTATCCTAGTAGTTAGATGGCGATTAGTTTCATTGATGTAACTGATATTACAGCCAGGACAAGTAAATTTATATATCTTTGGTCGAAAATATAGAAGCGGTTTTGAAAGGAGTAAAAATTAATTTAATGTTGATATTTTCTTTGCAAAACTTACCAATTATTTTGTTAATATTTTTTTATGTTAATGACAAAAACTTACCAATAAAAGGGAGTTTGTAATACCTGGAATCACAATTATTTTCCTTCTATTTAGCTTCAGAATACTTGCTATCTACGTAAGATTTGATTCCATTTTCCATGACGTTTAAAGAAAAACAGTTATTTTGCAAAGTATAACTGATATTAGAGATGTCATTGTGAAATTCTGCCTAAGAACTGCTTATCTTGAATGTACGATCAATAAGAGTCTTTATTAAGCCATATTTATAGTTGAAAGGTGAAAACTACGGTAATTAGTAATGAGACCAGATTAATTTTTTTTGTAAAAAGTAGAAAAAATTATTTATCATCGGGTTGCAAAAGAACATCCAAAAAGGCAAGGCAATTGTTAACGAATTTTTTAAATTCTTATTTTTATCGATGTAGACCTGAACATGATTTTATAAGATCGAAAAATATTGTTCAAAAATAAATAAATATGACACCATTGTTGGTCCTTATTAAATTAATTTTTTTCTTGATTTGCCACAATCTTTTTACCAAATCAAAAAGACAAGTTTATTATTTGTTTCTTTTTCCAGTGTAAATTTAATATTAATATTACATATTGATATTTTTACGACCTTCCATATCAAGTTTGAATTTTTTAATGCAAGATAAAATGTAGAAAAATCTAACTAGTGACATTTTCTGCTATATTATTAAAGCTTAATCTAGATCACGTAGAAAATCCATTCCAATAATCATTGACATACTAGAAATAGCAATGCACACAAAATCAATATTGATAATGCAAATACCAATATTTCTGACTCATAAAAAGCAGTAAAAATACAAATTACCTAGTTTGTTTGTGAAAAACAAAGTTTGATTTTCTGCAGTGATATTACTAAACGGAAGTGTTTTTAGGAAGGATTTTCTTTCATCCATCAAAATAGCATCTACTCATTGTCATCAATTGTAATTTATTTGGATTGTGTGATATATAATTAAGGATGATTTATTATCTGCGTGAGCACAAAGTTCCTTTTATTACTGTCAAAAAAGTAAATATTATTATTGTTCTCGCTGTCTTATATTACGATGTTCGCTTACTCTCTATAAATCACACCACAAAGAGGTAGATACAGTGATTGCCATAAATCAGTGATTGGGAGTTGAGCTTAAAAATGATTAATACATTTGGGGAAAGTTTGACGAAAACATTGGCGGTTAGATGCAACAGACACAGCATTCGTCTGTTTATTTATATTTTTGTCATATTTGTAATGATGACATTTGTGAATGTAAGTATTTATTTCATTTATTTTATTTTTTATACTTTAAAGATTTTTTGCGAATATATGTTTCTCTTAAATCGTAGTGTTTGCTAATTTATTATCCTGAAGAAGTAAAAAATAGAAAATCAATAATCTAAATCACTTTACCTCCGGAATTGATAACGTTTTTTGCAATGTATTTATCATTTTTAATATTTAATGTTCAATGTTATTCATTTTTGCAGTAAATTTGAAGTTTATTCTTTACATTTTTCTGATTTTTTGTCAAACTTTCCTAATTAAAAAATATGAAATTTTTATACCATTTTAAAGCACTATTTTCTAACGATTTCAGTCTCAATTTTTCATGCAGTTATTCTAAAGCAATCAAATTTCAGTTTAAACAACATAAACAACAATCTATATAACATTTTCTGTTGTCAATTTACTTAAATATTATCATTGTTATTTGATTTTGAAATTCAGATTTTCATAGAAATAAAAACTTAATTGTTTTAATTATAATTATAGGGTTGTGCACTTTTTGATGAAACGTGCAGCATTAATGATGATTGTTGCTCCAATCAATGTGAAAACTCGAAGTGCACTTGTAAAGCAGTTGGAGACTTTTGTACAACGGATTTAGATTGTTGTTCACTTTATTGTGATATTTTACAAAACAAGTGTGAATCGGACAATCCTTTAAGTGTAGTACAACCAACAAATAACATTCATCAAACATCCGAACTTGTAACTACATAATTGACTCATTACTAAGAATGATATGACAATTTTTTTCATAAAATATAACTGGATACATTTATGAAAAAATCCTGCTGAAAGGAAAAAACATTATTCTCTAAACCACATATAATGTATAACAAATAACCTTGCCAGCAAACTATGTAAACTTATTTAGTATATTCTAACGTTATATGTAGCACCTCACTTAACTACGCACAATTAGTTGTTTTACATTGTATAATTCAACTTAAATAATTTTACAGCTTTGTAACGTTCACACATAATATCCTACAAAAATTTATATTATGATATTTAATATTTTATTTAAATCTCTATATATATATATACATCTTTATATACATATTTTGTAAACATCGAAAAATTGACTTGAAATTTAATTTCATTAATTCTGAATTTACTTGGCATAATTGTATCCTGGGATACGATATTCTATCAACATTATTTTTAAATTTTAAGTTTTTCATGTAGCAGCAACCTTATTAAGTTAACAGAATATTAAATATGAATATTAAGTCTAATTACAGAAGCACCTTGTGCTTTTATTGTGAGATATCAACTCTTTTTATCCAGGAGCAACAATGTTAAATACTTTATGTTTTTTCATATACAACACCTAAAAATCTTCCAAGAATACATTAAGTATAAAAGAACTATTAAGTAAAGAAAATGTTGCACAATCTCGCATGAAAGGATAGGATTTTCTAGGAGGGTTTGTTTAAACTTTTACAAGAACACGTGTGATATTCCAGGACACTAAATCTTAAGAACATATATTTTAGAAAGTTCACCGCGTTGGATGCTTGCGATGATATATGAATAAATTAATGATGACTCAGCCATGTAAAATTATTAGTATCAAACACTAATTGTCAAACATAAATTGCTAATTATAGCTACTCAACTTCATTCAATTAAATCATTTACACTATAACTTATAACAAAAATTTACGTGCATAAATTTGTCTCTTTAAATTGAAACTCGTCATAATTCAATATTATAATATAAGCATGGGCAGTTGCTGAATCAAAATATTGGAATATAATAATGATCCAAAGTCATTAAAATATTTACCCAAATTTGTTCATCTTGTTTCTCGTATATAATTAATGACCGTACATCTACTTCAAATAAACAAACTTTTTACACACCTACAAAAGATCTTTTTGTTTGTTTGTGACATACTGTATTGTTTGTTATAATTGTAAAGAGGTATTTGATTTCAATCTACAAAACCAGCTTCTGAATTATTTCATATTGTCCTATGACAACTATTTTTATATGTTGTATGTTATATCTTGAACTTTTGATTAAACTTACTAAATAAAAACTAAAAATGGTTTTGAAAATCTGCGCCGGGTATTTTTAGAAGCAGCCAATGGAAATTTTCTGTAGCTGCCAAGTTAGACAGAATGTTAGGAGGCTAAAGAGGTGCTTTTTTATGTCTATTTATATCTTTTTTTCTGAAATTTTTCTTGCGGAAAACATCATTATTTACAAGGAAGCCTAAAATTCGTAAATCATATTTTTAAATTATGTGCAGAATACATCTTAGGTTAACATGAGCAAAACACCTTGAGAACACATGTTTTACTGCTTGTTCGCTGCTTTTGGTATTTATATTGTTTATCTTTTAAGAAGAATAACTCATAATAATATCATGAGGTTGTCATTGTGCTAAGAATATGCTAGAAACTAATTAGAAATATATAGAAATAAATTGAGAATGATGAGAAACTAAGAATATTCATGTTAATATGAAAAGGCACAATGGAGAGGTTTCTATGACAACAGGATGATATAACAAATGCAGGTCGTAACAAAATGTGAAACGGAAAACTTACTACTTGGCCAAGACTCTTGATTGACACCGCATGCTTGTTTTAGCAAACAGGTCATGGCCATTTAACATCAACAACAACACGTGCTTGTTTTATGTCCGAGTTTTTTCAATATTATGTAAGCGTTGGTGGAAGAAGGAAATTCCCATACTCATATTTCCTGATAGGCATAAGAAATTCGAAATGAAAGAAAAAAAAATTTAACTCGATGCGAAGGGTTGTAATGGTTATTATTGTGTCATTTTGTACCAAAATTGAAAAATACTCTTTTACTTTGGTAAACTGTATTTTCGGAACAAAAAAGATTTTTAAATACTGCTGCGATAATTCTAAAAGTCGATTGAATTAATAAAACAAACAAATAGTCAATTTTCTTATAAATGACAATTTTGATCATGTTGTTATAAGATAGTTTACTAAAATCTAACTCAATGAGTTAATGACTCAAATCTCAACTCTATTGCTAAAGATTATCGATTTGAAAAAACCATTATTACGGTGAAAAATATAGTAAAATGCCTTTACTTTGTATACTTTCCTAGTTTGTTGTACTTATTTTAATTTTTGTTAGCTAATAGCTACCATTAATCATTTGAGAGAAAGAATTCTATCAATTTTAACGGGTGGTTGCTATGAAAATAGTGATGTAAGCAGCAAAACAAGTAGTTTGGCACAAATTCAATTATAGATAACTACGCACGTTATGAGTATTGTAGTCTTTAAATATGACCACCTTCACATCGTTTTCTTCCTCCTCGTTAATTTTCGCTCCTTTTATAATAAGTAAACTGTATTCGAAAAGGCGTGCGGTTTTTTTTAGTTTTAAGTTTTTTTTTAAGTTTTTAAATTAAGTTTTCGTAAAAATGTGTTTGTTTTATTGCTTTCGTTTTATTGTTGTTTTATTACAAGCGAACTAATCATATTCTTCTTCCTCTAGATTGCTTATTTTAGGACAGGTATGACAAACGATAGGGCATGACAAACATAAAGTTAATATTATAATGATAAACAAAAAAAACACACAATCAAAAAAGATTTGTTCATTCTGCCGGGTAGGAAGTTGCGGAAACTGTAATGGCCTACTCAACGAATACTATAAAAAGTCGATTTAAACAAATCTATCAAATGCAAATATAAAAGTGATTTGGGATTTGAGCTTTTTAACGATCTCATTAGTATTATAAATTACTGCAGTTAATGCTATTTCAGCGCAAAGGTATTCTTTGATATTTTTTATTTATGTGGGGATGGTATAAACCACAAACACAGCATTAAAAAAAGAACAAAATATTTAAGAAGATAGAGAAGTAATAACGTAAGAAACCTTTATTAAATTTAACAAAATGGAGGATACGAATAAATTTGCTTGGATGATAATAATTTCAGTTGCAGTATTTTGTCTAATTTGCAATAAGGAAGTCATGGTAAGAAAGCTTTCTTTCTATATTTTTTATCGATTTTTTGTTTTGTTTTTACTCTTTTCTTTGATTTTCTCTTCTTACGCTTTACGTCTTTTTTCTCAATATTAGTAAATTACATAACTTATTGGTGGAAATGGAGAAACTTTTTCACTAATTCGGTACCTTTTGAAACACTAAAAATTACATAAATAATAAATCTAGTAATCATAATAAACCTTCTTTTCTCTAACAGGGAAATCAAGGAAACTTAAAAGGTTGAGAAGTCAATAGATTTTCCGACGTGTTTGGGTAATTTGTGATAATTAACTTTAAACAAAGATCTCTTCCACTAACACTAAAATAAGCAATCATTCTCCGTTTTAGGCCAATTGCAAAAGTCCGGACCAGGAGTGTTTCGAAAGCATCGAGTGTTGCAATCACAATAGCAGTATCCCCAACAAAAACTGGTGCATGGTGAATACGTTCAATGGTCTCTGCTGCAAAAGCGGTGGACAAAATTACGCAAAATGCCAGAAAAAAGCTGATTGTTGTTCGGAGAGTTGCAAAGACAACTTGTGTGTTTGTGGATTCGTTGGAGACACATGCACTAAGAATGTCCATTGTTGCTCTTATATGTGTGATTCCAAAAAAGGCCAATGTGAATCAGAGAATCCACTTGGAATGGACATTGCGTGAATACTATGCTTCGATAGACTCTAGAAAGAGCTAAAGATTTGGAGAGGCGTCAGTATGCGTATCTAGCACAAACTGTACAAAATGTCCATTACAATTCAAAGTTGTGTAAATAGTACTCATATAGTAAAGTAGCCCTGGTGGTATTAGTAATCATATTCTTAACCATAGCTATATTTGAGAAAGCCTATTTTTTTCTCTTGCAAATAATGTTGAAGAATAACTTTTCTTTAAAGTTTTCATCGATGTAGTTTCGAAGCAACTACTTATATCGGTTTTTATAAGTTTTGCTTCTTTTGCATATACGATATACGCAGGGCATTTATTATAGAATGGTTAATATGTAAGCGCTATTTTTTATAAATACAATTTTTATAATTTTTTGTCATCATAAAAATATATATTATATATGCATATACGAATAATCCCAAACTATACACATTTAAAAAATTTGCTATAACTCGATAATTACTTCACTCGATCTCTCACCTTATCGAACAAAATAACGTAGAACAAAACTTACTTAATTTTTTACATAGGAAAGCTATGCCGACGATAAAGTTTGTCTGACGAAAATTAATTTAAGAAACCAAACTTCAAAATAAAATATTTCGGAAAAGTAAACTTATAAAAGTATACATATTTAATTGATAATTTATGTAATATGACTAACTATAACAAATACTACAGTGACATTCAAACTGATATTTTCTTGTGTCTGTAATATTTTTATATTTAGGACCGCATTTTCTAACTAATTTTAAATTTTAAATAAACCTGGTCATAATTATTCGCCAGACAAAAGTTACGACAATTTTGTCGGCTATTATTTGGTCTGAAAACCTATAATGAGTAATTTCTCAGATTTTGTATCACTTCATATCTTATGAAAGTATATTTCTATAAAGTATATAGGTCGCCATTGTGTTAAGAAGAGGCTAAGAAATATTAGGATGATATAGGATGATAAAAGTTAAGGATATTCATGTTAAAAATGTTTATGCAATGTGTAATGGTAAAGTTCCTTAAAAATAATATATTAAACTGCCTCTATATGCCAAAAAAAAAAAAATTTTTAAATATAAGCTGCCACGATATGCCAAAAAGAATTTTAAATATTGATGGACGGATTAAATGGACTAGTTGAGCTAAACACTTCTCTATAGTTGTAAAAGGTTTTAGTATTTTGTTCTTGTTTTTAAAGTTATATTAACTAACTGCTTGTACTAGTTACTAAAAACAAGTGTAATAGTGTGTAGTGTGAGTAAGTGTAATCTAACACATTAGGCATGAAGAGGCGAAAATAATTGTTTCCGTCTTTTAATGTTGTGTGACAACCTTCCCTAATTATTTATATATTTATATATCCGCATAATTTTTCAACTACATAAAACCTATAGGAGTTGAAAAATCTACATTAAGGATTTCTGGTGAACGGAATTTCAACAAAACAATTTTCCATAAATGAATAAATATAAATGAAGAAACTACTGGGAAATCTTGTAAAAGATAATAACGGACAGTTTTTAATTTGAAATATAGATGATTACATTCCCTGAAGCCCCTGTCTACTATTTCTAAAACTGTTGCAGGCAAACCATTAGAAAGTCCTAAAAACTATTTATATATTTTCTACTGGCGTATTTACTACCAAATTTGCTTTTACAATAAAACAAGAGTTACTTAAATATTAGTTTATAGAATATTAAAGAAAAATATAAAAAATATCCAATGTCATACACAATCATTATTGCCAGAACCATCCAGAGAGCCATCAGAGAATGCTTTCAGTTCAGTTTTGATATGCAATAAAAAAATGATGACACGCCATTGTATTTGTCTAATGTATGCTACCTATGTGTGTGCTGATGATAAAAGAAATCCTTGAATCTTGTGTTTTAACTTCAACTTTCTCATCTTTGCTAAAGCTCGCTATTTTCACAATCCATTACCTTAAAAATATTTTTACTTGCATACATAACTGATAATTTACTATGTCCCAATAGACTTAATGGAGAGTGTTCTAGTTTTGGCTCTTTTCCCAACGTAATTCCCAATTATGCAGCTAGTATTTAGTTATTCATAGACTTTTCTATTTTTTTGATAATAATTTATAATCATTTATTAGTCCTCTTGTCCACAGGATATAGGTGACAGTATCACAAGTTGGCCTTCCTGTTTGATAATATTGGCACTGCTATGACGTATTTGAATCACTTAAGGAAAGAAATTTTTCAAATTGCGATGCTGTAATATCCATGTAATCAGATTATGTTGTCATAGCTGCGATTAAACATGGTGGATCAGGCTGGTTGTAAATACAACCCCTTAATTTTAATAATGTTCTTGATTTGATTTAATTTAATTTTAATTTAAGTTACATCATATACACGGATTTTTACAAGGAACACTGGAAGATCATCCACACACCTTATTTTTCCTGCCCAAAGTCTCTTTTGTGTGCACCGGTGTAGCAGATTATCTTAACTCTCTGTAAAAGATGACTCCCGGGGTCAAAATAAACTAGAGAATTATAACTCCCCTAGAGTAGAAATAACGTAGTAAATAATGACTCCCCCCAGTTAATAAACACTCCCCTTATTTTTCAAAGAGAAGTTACTAAATTATTCGGAGCGCATTCTGGGGTATTAAAGCAGATTGAATACACAGTGAACAGTCAGAAATGGAAGACATCTTGGTTTTTACTAGAGCCAAAAAGAAATGTTTCAGGTTCGGATGACCTACTGGAAAAAAAGAAGTAACCTTATCCTAATCAAAGATTATCAACCAATTGAGTCGTCAGAGATCGAAGAGGAGAGCCAAGAAATAGTTTGGATAAAAATGATTAATATTTTTTCAAAATTGAAGATAGAGAAATCCTTAACTCAAAAAGTGCTTGGTTGAATGACCGTATCGTGGATGCCGCGCAGAAATTGATATGCAAAACACTTGGCGAAGAAGATAACTATCAATCTGTTTTGAATACTGAAAAGAACACCGCCATCCCTTTTGATCCTGTATACCAAGACCACGTTCAACTGTTACGCGACGGAGGTCCGCATTGGTTTTTGAGCTTTTGCTCAAGTGGTCGGGTTCAGATTTGCGATAGTTTGAAATCGACTTTAAATCGTGTGTCTAAGAAATCTATCTATTCATTGTATAAGCATGCGGTTGGTGAATTTTGAAATGTTGCCACAACATTTCTATCCGTGCAAAAGCAACAAGATGGATTCAATTGTGGAGTCTCCGCTATCGCTATTGCAGCAGAAATCCTTGATGTTAATTCACCAAAGGAAGCAGTGTTTGATATCGCTAACATGAGAAATCCCCTCATGGTATGTCTTGAACAGCAGACACTGATACCATTTCCAAAGGTAGTCGTGAATTGATAATCGAGATTTAAAAACACTTTGTAACTTTTCTAGGATTTCCAGAAAAAAATTCTTATCTACTGTACTTCATATTCTATAGTCATATGCTTTTTACAGTAAGTTTTCTCACTTAAGAAAGGTAACTGAACCGACTTTGTTCTATCCAAAAAGAAATATAAGGGAGTCAAAATAAACTGGGGGAGTTATTATTTCCTAGGAAATGTTGACTCTAGGGGGTCACAATTCACTAATTTATTATAACTGGGAAGTTATTATTAACTAGTTTATCTTAACTGGGGGTCATTATTAGTTAAAAAGTCCGGTGACACCGGGGCTTTTCCAATTTTTCCAATTTTGAGTATTTATAGCCTGTGGTTTCTTGTACTAATAATATATAATAATATACGCACTGATAAACAGATTGCTAGACCTGATACGCTTTTGCAATGAGCTTAAAAAAAAGGTTGAAAGCCAGATTCGAGTAAATCGAGTTTTTTGCAGTGGCTACAATTTTTTGTGAAAAAACTTTGCAGGGGTCGAGTCGATAGGTCAATGAAATTGAGTCGACTAAAACATTGTTTTCCTTGATATCAACTTATTTTTGCTGGGAACATTACATAGCTGTTGTAATTTTAAAAAGAAGCTTTTCTGCAAATCTAAAATTTTATTCGACCACTTTCGAATTCGACCGAAATGTCCCACACTTTTCAAAGAGGTGATGTTAATAAATTGCGTTCAATCTTTAATAGTTTCAAAGAGGTGATGTTGCCACTAAAAATCTTTTAATGTATGGTGACCCTTTTTTTTGGTTGGTGAAAATTATAACTGAGTTATAATGATATGCATATAGATGTTTCAAAGTTCAGTGGTTTTCTTAATTTATTTATTGTATGGGAGTAGCTTGTATTTTGATTGATTATAATTATCACTCTTAATAAGAAAGCGAAATTGTGTTTAAATGAAAAATGTATCACATTAGTATATATTTATTATGAGTGTGTGTGGTTTTGTGTAGTGTCAAATTACACCAATTTAACATCTTGTGTTCTATATATACATGGGCCGCGAAAGCTGTTTTGTTTTAGGGGGGCTGAAAATTTTTACGATTTCAATCACTCTAAATTGCCGGAAAACGCCCCCTTACATTGATATCTTGGCTGGAAAAAACTAACAAATTCACAGAGCTTATTACTTATGGCTTTTA
>JAUEKX010210838.1:0-11966 GCA_031834005.1 Dendronotus venustus
TTCGTATGTTGGCATTGCATATCAATCATCATCATAATTACTAATTACCGCAATACAACATACTTTTGTATAGAAGAAATATTAATTAACTTTTTTTTTGGCAAACCAAAGGAAATCTATAGTGGTTCGTGTCTTGGCAAATGTTCTGTCCAATTCATTTCTTAAAAGAATGTTGCTGTTAAACCAACTTTGAAATCTTTGAAGGCCGAAAAAACTTATCACAATTTAGTTCACAGGCTAATGTTTTTGCTGACCAAAAATATTTACTGATTTTTTTTACGTGGGGGAAAAAATACTGAACAAATTTAGATGATAAAAATGTGATTAAATTCTGTTCAAGTGAACAAATTACTAATTTTTTACCGACTAAAAATTTGGCCACATTCGAGATGGCTACCTTATACACTACACACACTACATACGAAAATACACTACACTTGACGTTCGCATTTTAACGGTTTGATTGACGTGTACTGATGTCGTTTGATTCGACTCATAAGTATTTCCTTCCTAGAGAACGTCTGTTGATTTTGAGATACAAGAATATCAAACAAAAGGAATCACTGAAAAGCGAACGTAGCATGTTGTTTTTACAAAATGTTTTGTGATGTGTTTCGCATCGGACTTTAACAACAAGCTGGTAAAGGCTTTAGAACAGCATGTTTATTCTATCACCTATTATCGGATTGCTCTCCAAAACATCCTGTTCCTCTCATTAAATTGATGCGTTAATAGAGAGCCAGTTATCTTGCGTACTCGTGTATAATCGTTAATGCGCATGCGTTAATAAAGATACTTCCTTCCGTCAAATACCTATGCGCAATAGGAACGTTATCATGAGATATTCACACCTACTGAGATAAATCTCTTTAATTCGATCAGATGGTGATTGAGTCTTTAGAAAGAAACTACAACTACTACTGATGTAAACGATGAAACATATCAGCTTGAATGATGATAATTAGTAAAGTAAACAAACCAGTGATACTTCCTTTTTGACTTTTTCATGAATTACAAAATAGAGATGCTAACCGTTTCACGTTCACAGATTCACAAAAAAACAAAAAACAACAAAAGAACTTTCAAAATAACCTCTCATATTGATGATGACGAATACAAAAACCTCGGAAGTATCATCTTACAGTGCTGTTAATAAAACCCGAAACCATTTTTTATATTTATAGCTTTTATGTTTACTTTTCAAGCACATCAAATGTCATCTATATTCTTGCATCCATGACAAAAAATTCGTTATGGTCGTGTGACGTCATGACTTTGAGTGAAAAAGGACCATCTCTGTTTCTCTCCTCGATAAAATTTGAGAAAATTTAATTTATGGTGGTATGGTGACAGAATTATTGTATTCTTTATCTAATGCTTTTTTTAAGACGAGGGTATTTATGATATTTATGTTATCATAAATATGATTTTATAAATGATGATAATTATATATAAGAGATCAATCTGCAAAAATAAATTCTCGTCAAATCCCTTCAAGAAGTCAGAATATTATCTGATAGCAGGATGCATGAGAAAAAAGGCGCTATATTGATAAAGTGTTTAATGATTCACACATAATATTATTTCTCGAGTTTTATAACCTTAACCATATGTGTATGGTGGTTCACATAAAATACTGTTGAAACAAAGGAATCTATTGTTTCAATAGTGATTTTTCTGAACCACCATATACGCATGGTAATAACATGCGTTGTTATGACAGAAAGAAAAGGTTATGCGTGTGAAATAAATTGAATTTGACGCACGAAATGTTATACAATATACTGGCTGAAGATAAAAAACGAGCAAGTAAGTAGATCTAGAAGGTCTAGTGTGTGGAGCGCCACACCTATTTTCAGCTCCCAGTGACTTACCACACAGATCGGATTACAAAAGCTGTACTCTTGATACTTTGAGTTGAAGGAGGTCGGGATCAAAACTGCAACCTTTTGGTTACAAGGCAAATGCTCTACCGACTGAGCTAACCGAGCCAAATAAAAAAAGGTTGAATATTAATAAAAAGATAATACTTTATTAACCTTTAGGCAATTTTTGAGAGCTTTGATTCTTTGTAATTGAATAGTTTGCAACAAGAAAGCAAATTAACCAATGATTTAATATACCGTTTCGAAAATGATGATGCGATGATATTCACATGATTGACGTCATCTTTTACGTCAACGTAGCTCACTTCACCACTTTCTTACTCATCTTTAACTTTAAGTCCTCTTAAACTTCTTAAACCGATCTTAAGAAAACTTATCTCTTGAGAAATAAACGTTATCAACTTTTTTTTCTGATATTTTCCCACGAAAATGATGCAAAATGCCCACATGACTGATACGTTAATTTCTGTGTCAATAACGGTCGTTTTTTTTTGGGATTTTGAATCACTAATCCCTGGATCGAGTTTTCCTTTTCAAAACATCGTAGGTCGTATAACTATAACAAGTTTTAGTATTACTCAATAGAACAAGAATGTTTAGAATCTCAAGTTTAAATGTTAAAATTCATCGTTTACATCAAAATGTAAACCCTATTTGATTTTTGTTGGCCATTTTCTACTTCGCATATATAAGCGAAAGAAATCTCAAATGACTCGTGAAAATTAACACTTTTTTAACATTATATTTGCAAGTTAGGATTACGGATATAGTGCCAAAGTATTCTATTTATACATCAAAACAACAACCGCTGAATGGTTGGATGTTGGATAAAATTGGCAGACATTTTACTCAGGAGGAGGGATAATCAAACAAACCTCAAAAATCAAGACTCAATTATGATAATACGCTTCTAGAACTGTAACACATAAACATGAGTTCAATTGCATTTTTTAGTGCCAAGTATTACAATAACCGAGTAAATATATAAGTCTAAAAGTATGTGGGGGATTATTATTACTATTTATCAATATATATTTCCAATACTATAGTTACTTTTATCTGGTATTTTCAAGTACCCTGTGGAAATCTCTTAACTGATAAGCCAAAATTCGTTGAGATGTGTCCATAATATGTGATAAAATTTTACACAAATCTTTGGAAAATCCCATAAAAAGAGTGTTTCGAGAGATTGGTTGGAAAGTTGTCGTTATGACGTGAGAATGTTCTTTAACGTTTTGTGTTTTTCTTTAGTTTAACTGGTTGTAAAATATTTTCCCCTCTCGCAAGTAATTTGGAGACTATAAAAAATCAAATCTTTAGTTAAAAAACGAGATCACGTTCTTGGTAAAACAATAAATGACAAAAAAAGTGTTTGGTCCATTTTATATTATGATTATTTCCTTTTTTAGAAATTATTATTACATTGAAAAACCCAAACACCTCTTAAATACTAGGATAAGGAAAATAAGCGAAATAACTACAAGAAAGACATCAGAGTAACCACCTCATAAAGTTATTATTATTTAGTATGCAGAGATTTAATACTTATTTTAGAGCAGACGAAGATTTTTGCAAAATAAGTTATAATGTGGAATTTGTTTGTATCTACTTAGGGTTGAAATGAATTTCACAAAAATAAATTTTTTTTTTTTTGCATTTTGGAATGGATAAGGACTGAACAATTGAAAGAAAAAATTATTAAATATTCCAAAAACAAAACTCCACAACATTATAATATTAAAGCTTTTTCTTGCGTGGGTTTTTACTTTTTATCAAATCATCCTCGCATTCCATGATGTGGATAGAAACCACCATGAGGGAAATGCGGGCGGAAACCACCACCACCACGTTCTCTATAAGAGAACTTGTAACACTTGTATGAGTAGTTCAACTTACTCCCACTGATATTCCACTCGAACTTTGACAGGAAATACGAGAAGGGGCACGATACTTCTAAATCTTGGAAAGCCCTTGCGTCATTACCTGGGATAGTTTTACTGGTGGAATGGTTGTGCTCTTGGAAGGAATAGGTGCCTGCATGAGCATTTCGAATGTACTTATAACAATCGTGAACCAATTGGAATTGATGACCAGAAGATTTAAAAACTATTTTATTGATGAATCCCTCGTTGCAATCGATCTTTTGGTTGTTCAATATAGAATATGCAGATGCTGTTGATGATCTCTCACCGACAGGATTCTTCTCGTACATTTCTCGGTAGTTGTTGTCAATTTTACAGCAACGATATCTTATTTTCATCCTACTATCGCCATCATCTCGAAAGAACTTAAACCCACCAATAAGATCGCCATCACAATCAATTGGTAACGACAACAAAGCATCAACAGTGTTATCACGCCTTGCACTATATTTTGTATTTTCAGGACATCTGAATTCGCCACAGTCATGCTCATCGTTTGGTCCTTCAGAGCATTGAACATTATTAGTACAAAAAATTCTAGGGTGTTTGTTCGATTTGTAGTTTGCACATACATTCTGACCTTCAAACTTGCATTTTATCTGATTATCATAGCATTGCTTTTGTGGTCCAGCACACGTATTGAATTCACAAGACTTAGTTTCTGTTAGACTCAGACATTTTCCTTCTCCTTCAGCTGGCTGGGTTATTTGACGAGATCTAGAATGTTTACCTTTTGACATTGATCGGATCATTGCGTTACAGTCAGGGGAACTGTCTTTGCACCTTTCCCAATTCCCCCAAGAACTTACTTGACAATCTCGGCTTTCGCATTTATTTCCATAGTAAAATTGTTTGCAGTAGCATTTACCAGTGGTATCACATGATTTGGAACCAGCATTTTTCTTCACACAGTTACATGGCAAGCATTGAACTTGATTGGTCGCTTTACAAGTTGTCTTCAGATCACGTGATTGATAATAGCCTTCCTTACATTTAACGGTTACCAGTTGGTTTGGCAGAAGGTACAACCCATTGCATTGCATATTTGATGAATTTTCAATCACCAAAGAACATAATTTGCTGTTGATATCTCTCTCCTGTTGTTCCAGACGATCTTTAAGTAGTTTAGCAATATTCTCGGTCGAAGTTCCCAAAATATTGGCAGCTCTTATCCAGAGGAAGTAGAACTGAAGCTGTTGGTTTCTCATTTGTTTCCAAGCGTTCTCAATGTCTGCCTTATATTCATCAGTGCAAGCCTTATCTGTGCGGTCGTTGATTATGGCTACTAATAAACTCTTATGGTCCAAGATGATGCCAGGCCGTCCAACAAATAGATAGTGAAGATCAAACAACCATTTGCGAATCCCTTCAGGTCTCAAGAGAGCTGTTGCTAAACGGGTTTCCTCAGTCAACTTAAGTGTGCCAGTCAATTTGTCAAGTTTCCGGAAACGGTAATTGTAATACTGCAGCATTTGAAATGTTTGACTGTAGGTTGATACTAGTGTTGTCCATTCTTTGAGATTCTTCATTTTGATGTTTAAATTTAAAAATGACGATTGCATTGCTGATGAAATCTCCGATATTGATGCATCTACATTATCAATTTGCGAGCCAAGAAATGTCTCCAAGTCACCAATCTCTTCTACAAGCTTCTGGTGAATATTCTTCACCAAGACTTTCACTCCCCCAATTTGAGACTTGATTTGGTCGTTGATCTCAACTGTCTTATCGGTAATGGAAGATAGAACTCTTCGAATATCTTCTTTCAGCTCCTTCACAATGAACTTTTGCCCTAGAGAACAGTATAATGAACTTAAGTACATTTAGATTTTGCATTAGTTCTAGATTCATATAACAAAGTGATTACATTAGAATATTTAGAAAGAATTTATATAACAAGTACACGAAATCGAGATTTGTTTCGATGTATGTACATAAAGAATATGTGAATCGAGAAATCTGAATAAATGATATACATACCTTTTTCATTTTCAGTGATAATCAATGCTTTTGTTTCGTTATGATTGTTGGTTAATGTGTAGTATACATCGCTCATCGATGGTAGTTTCAATGCTTCGTCTAATATTTTACCAAATGATTTCCTCAGATCATTCTTACTTTTCTGATCACATTTGCTACCAGCGAAATCGAGTGGACAGTGACATTCAATATCGTTCGAACGTGGAAAATAAAGACACATCCCATTTTTGCAGTTTTTCTTGCACTTGTCTGTTTCCAGTTCTTGATCTGAATACAAAACTGCATATGCCCTGTGGATAATGCGATCATCCTTACGTTTCACATCTAAAAACGCTTTCATACTTCTTGGTGGTAACTGGTGATCGAAGGTACCAAGCCAATCACTATTACGATCAAATGTTGACAATTCAGGATATGCAACTACAACCATTGTTTTGACATATTTAAACAATTTGCCAGCTTTCAGGTCCTCTCTGATGTATTCCATAGCTCTATTTCCATGTTTCAAACCATCGATAAGGATCTGCTTGATGGCGTGTTGTTTGCTGTATGTGTGTAGATCTGTGAATAAAGTTTTCGGGTGAAAGCCAGTATAAACAAACCGAGCTGCTTTAGAAACCAATCGGATGGGAGAATAGTAAGTTAGTGGAGACAATGCGTTGGATGGATCACGATCATAATGGAAGATTTGTTTACTTTTTTCGTAGATGTACACCCATTGGTAACTTTTACTTCGAAAGTATTTACCATCTTGTTTCTTGAATTGGAAGAAATAAGGCTTTAACTGGAAGAAAAAATAAAAACAAATCAAAATAGAACGCAACTCAGGAGAGTTGTAATTTGGGATTTAGAAATCCATTATTACAATAATTCATCCACATCATTTGTTGACATAAATTGTCATGTTTGATTGATTTCTATTGAATTTATCAAATTTTATGCAAAATTTGGTAAACTTTAAAAGGATATAAACCATGCAATAGACTAAATAATAATTGTTAATACAGTTCCTAACAAGGATAAAATATCAATGACATCTCTACAGTACAATCCTATCGAAAGTTAAAAGATGACGAAATAGAAAGAATGTAAGGCCCTTTCTAAAATTTAACGCTAAAACATTTCATTTTTGGCAACACAGATAGACGTTTTTACAAGTTGTAATTACTTCTAAACAAAAGACATTTTGAAAATAAACATTAACAAACAGTTCCAGTTATATCTCTGTTGGCCCACCTGTTGGTTGGATAGGATTGGTAAGCAGATGTAAATGATATTTTTGATAAGTTAAGATAATTATTTATTATGGTATATTGATCCTGATAACCTTCCTGGTGAAAGAAAGAGATTTGCGTAGCAGTTAAACCGAAAGGCGAAACTTTTTATTATTATTTGCCCAAAAAATGACAATACAAGTTTTTCTATATATAAATCCTTATATAAGTGGAATATTAAAGAGATTTATGTTATCTTACCCATTCGTACGAATGTTGGAGATCTTTATCCAACGGTGTTTTGATTTTATCGAATCTATCGTTCTTGCCGATAACCACGTTTTTCATTTCTTTCTTCTCGTAAACCTCTTTATCGAAACGCGCGAAACATTCCTGGCGAACCTTAAAATGTGTTTTTTGTAAGTCGTTCAAATGGTTTTTGGTGCGTTCAATTATTTTTGATACACCGACTGTTGATCCTAAAACAAAATGAACACACCATTGATGAAGATTGTAATCATTTATAGATCACTAAGTTAGATGAGCTTACGAGAAAAAAAACTTGGAGAGCTCTAATCAGGGTTATTTAAAATGTTAGTTCTTTCCTTACAACTATTACGATATTTTAAGATATCCAACCAATTACATTGGTCAAACCAAAATGAATGTTGATCGTTTAATAAACAAATGCAGTCAATTGAGGTGTTCTCCAAATTACCTGCTTTCATACCAGGAAGTTAAACTTAAACAATTTTGAAGAGCACCTCAAGCTTTTCTCAGCAGACGTTTGGAGTAGCATGGTATTTTCCAGATCATTTGCAGAATACATCAAAAATTTTCAGAAAACCCTAGGATAGCAGGTATCATTAAGACTAACTCTCCCCCCCCCCATCCTCATTAAGAAATTCAAAGAAAGAATTTAATTTAAATTAAGGAAATTATATTTTTAAACAAACCTTCCAAGATTTCTCTTGCGATTTCAACTTCAGTTCCTTTGTAAATGGCACTTGCGATCGTTTTCGCTAAAGCTTGTACTTGATCTCGGTTACATTTTGTGGCATCTTGCATCAACACCATTAACGGATCACCGATACTTCCAAATCCTTCTACAGCACCTTTAACAAGTTGATGTAACTGTCTATGTACGTCGAAATGCTTTATGAATTTACCAGCAATGTTTGAGCGTACTTGCAAGCATGTTATATTGGGTTTGCAGTCAGTAGAACTCAATTCATTGTAGAAATCCATCAGTTTTTCGTGGCTTGCATTGATATCACTAATAACACTGATGTATGCTGATTTCTGTGTAGTGAGTGGGAGAATGCGGAGGATATCATCGACTTTGTCTCCGATATCATCCAGCTTCTTATTGACCTTTTCAAATGATTTTACCAATTTTTGATATTCTGGTGAGGTTGGTGGGAAGAATGTTGTCAATACAAATCCAAGCGCTGGTACTTTGTTATCGATAAGATTGTATAAGGCTTGATACAGTTGTGTCTCTTCAAAACATTTACCTTTGTTCAATCCACCATAACACGTTGGCTGGTTTATGTTGTCTACCTTCTGTCGGTTTTTCTCGCTCATTCGATACAACATTTCGACTTGCCGAGGACTGGATTTACCAAATAGTCCATCCATCGCGAATACTGTTTCTGTGAGGAGGAGCACAGCGGTGAACAAGAAGAATTTCATTATAGTGCAAGACATCTAGAAAAGTAAAAACAATGATGTCTTTTTCTTAAGGTGGTTTATCGTTTAAGGTTTAATCTCATAATTTATACGAGGATGAAAAGTTTCAAAAGTTTTAAATGTTTTGTGTAACTGCAGGTACTGTATATTAATAACTGTCGATGGTGATTTGGAAAAATATCTCCTCCAAGTTTTTTACGTTTCAAGGTTTACGTTATAAACCGAGGAATGTCGAATTTTTTTTAAATATCCCCCCAAAAACGTTTTAATTACATTGAAATTGTAAAACCTAATGTTGTGATCATGATTCATTTTTATGCAGTTCTAAACCAAAACAAGAAGTAACTAAACTTTCGAAATAATATGTACAAAACATTATATTAATAATATAATATTAGCCAGCTTTTATAAACCCCTTTTAACTTTGAAAATCGGGTATGCAGGATTTTTATGGTGCAAAATATGCTATTTGAATCTGTAACTCCCAATTTTTACTAAAAAAGGAAACATTTATTTTTAGCGAACACAGCTGAAATGTTTGAGCACCTTGTTGAACATATATACTGTAAACGCTTCAAACTGCCAAATTATTAATTTGTAGGAGTTGTACTCATGAAATTGCAAGTTTTCTGAATTTGGATTGAAAATAAGGAATGATGAGATTTGAAGCAAAGTTCAAATTTGGTTATGAAAAGATTCATGAAGGTTAAATGTTTTATTATAAGAGTATCTAAATTTCGAGTGAGGTTGGATATATTTATGTTTTCGCTCATTTTTAGTCACAAATCTTCTTATTAAGGTTTCTTACAAAGAAATTACAAAATAAGAATTTTTTGATCCTGAAATTCTGTATTTGGTTTACCCAGTGTAAACTAGGTTCTTATAAAAAAAGAAGTATTCTCTCAATTAAGTGTCCGGGCGCTAAAATATTTTTTTTGAATGCTAGAGGGGTGCTTATTGGAGGGGCGCTTATAAAAAAAATATTGAAAGCAAAACATTTGAACACAAAAATTTCAGAAATTAAGAAAGAAACACTTTTCTAAACGGCCGAATGAATTATACTTGTACATGGCTATTATTTAGATGTTTGAAAAATACAGTTTTTCGTTTCAATTTTGTTTGTAAATACTTATCGGTTATGTTACGATGTTTCGTCTAAATTCTTATTACTACCCGGCCGCTTTTTTAATTCGAAAAATAGCCACATGGCGAAAAACGGTAGCAGCAATACTTTCTCTCCACACAACGCCCGCGTAAAGAACAAGACTAAATAGCATGACGCGGAATGTGAAATGGAGAACGCGCTTATCTTCTAGTCCAAAATGTCATTCTTGCGCGTCGTCGTCGTAGTACATGACAATACTAATACGACGGTCTCTGCTTTTAGCTGCTACCGTAATAAATTTATTATATTCTAATAAGCACCCGGGCGCTTATTAGAGAGGGGCGGTTATAAAATTTTTTTGGACGCTAGGGGCGCTTATTAGAGATGGGTGCTTATTGAAGAGGGGCGCTAATTAGAGAGAACACAGTATATAATTTAAAAGCAAATCTCTCTTACAAAAATTCTCTTACCTCTGTCTTTTGTCTTCTTGTTGTTGGTTTTACTTCTATTCGTTTGCAATATCTTTTCTCAAATGAGAGCTTGAATAAATGTATGCTCGATTTATAAGTGCTAACATTTTAAGTTTAAAATGATAAAACGCACGTTTCCTCTGATTTTCAATGAAAAAGAGGAACACATTTTTTTTATAATGACGCAATAATAAAACTTCGCACATGTAGAAATGCACGTTATTATCAGATCTTCCCTTTGGGAATTGTTGGCACTTTTAAAAAAAATAATAATCATGAGACAATCATGGGAAAGAAAGATTTTATTTGGTTTTGGCTGTTTCACAACTAGTGTATATACGTAACCAGTATAAAGAGAAAATTCCAACCGTCGGAGGGGGGTCCCGAAGGAGGGTACATCTGCGAAGGAGAATGAAGATGAAATTATCTTGTAATGTTTCTCACATCATCATTATATTTTTGCTCTCCTACGCATGATAAGTTTTATGAGTTGTTTAAATTTCACTTCTTGAGTAAAAATAATCAGTATGTGTGCACTTGATTTTCTTGTATTCTTGCGGGAAAATATTCATGTTCGTTTGGAAAAAAAGTTGAATAGACCATTTTATACTTTTCAATCAGCCAATCAAATGATTCCCCCTTTTTTCCTGTTTCTCGCTGAGTATGAGTTGATTTTTCCTGTTTTGTTTTGTTCCCGAATTTAATTCTTATGGCTTAGCCACCCTGTATTTACTTTCTTCTTCTCATCATTCGATTCTTGATTGATCATGATTCTCCTAAACACTCTCATGCAATGATGCGTACACTTAATTCGATCATTGAATTGAATCTTTGTTGTTATTTATTGTGTTGTTATATGCTAAAGGATAAAATTTGTTTGTTTTTCAAGAATAAATATGAATCAAGGGAAACTTCAGTTGTTTTTATTTTTTCGGTTAAAACGAAAAACAAATTTTGCAAAAAAGAAAATTCTTCTCTTGAAGAATTGACAAAGATTTTTGACGCCTTCACACCAATGGAAAGAAAAGTTTGATTATTATTAATCTATTTGAATGTTCCTTACACTATTTCTTAAACTAATTTATAAACTATGGGGTGAGGTCAAGTAAAATTAAAACGGATAATTAAACTTAATGTGTAATATTCTACATTTTATATATGGATGAAAATATTTTTTCTGAATATATCAACAAAATGACAAGCTGCTTAACTTAATTGTGTTAAAATTTCATGCCGATACACCAGTACTTAAACTTAAATTATTCTTTTATTCCTGCCTTTAGGAAAACTTTTATAAAGTTAGCGATATTTTCATCCTTCAAAATTTGATAAAGTCTAAACATCAAATGGCGTATGACTAACCTTAGAAACCGATGGATATATGCCCATAGAGGGACAATTAATGATCTATTTTTTCACATTTCAACTCTTATTTTCTCCAAACAATGGAAATTTTCAAATTTTGTTTTAACATTTCACTTGTTTGTAATTTTGTAAGATATTTCATGATTTAAGGCTTAAAGACGGTTATGTATGTATCCTTGTGCTGTAGGCTGAGTACTGATGATGCTGTCCTGAGTAAAATTGTTTCATACCATCCATAACTAAGAACACCTTGTAAAATATAATAAATCAGACACTTTTTTATTGATTAAAATTTAAAATTCCAGTATTCATATTTACATAATTTACAAGAA
>JAUEKX010210838.1:12066-22518 GCA_031834005.1 Dendronotus venustus
GGTCGAGCAATTTGCTTTCAAGCAATTGTATCAGTCCACAATTGAACACGAAGGTGTTTATATTTCCCTTCTGAAGGACATTCAACGACTACATTGTTTTCTTTACTTTCAATGTGTAGATCTTCCAATGATGAACATTTCGATGCGACAGTCGTCGCCCAAACTGACGATAAATTACTCACACTCTCGTACAAATTTCCCTGAAAAAATACAAAATACAAAATACAGATTACTACAGCGTTTCTTTAATAGTAAAAATATTTTTCGAAATTAATATGACGAATTTGTTGATATATTCATTAGTTCTGAGAAATTTGTTCGAGAATAAAAGAACCTGCAGTAAGTTGTATTCAAAATCAAAATTTAAGAAATTTACTCCAAACATTACAAGTTTTCTAGTAGGTTCTTTCGTTGCTTTTTGCTAACATTTCTTTCTGGTTTATTGTATGATTTCACTATTTAAAAAAATTGACGAAAGATTGTACGGTTTCATAAATAAAAAAGGTGATGAAATCAATAATACCATTATATCCAATTTCACATGAGAATTTTCACTAAAGCTTAATATAATACGTAATTTATTGTGATGATTATTTGATCGTATGAGGGTATTTTTCAAGTTACCTTGAAACATTTAGTTTTGTTGCATTTCTCGTGAGAATGACCTTGCAACTTTTTTGATATGTTATCTATACGATTGAGGAAGATTTGATTCTTCAATCTACGTTGCTCTTGCTTTGTCACTTCTGTTATATCTTGATGTAAACAGAGCATCTCAACAAGTTTTGCTAGATCGTTAGGAATCCTATACCCATAGCCTTGTGTCGCATGGAATGCAGTTGGTATGTAGTGCATTGCTGTCTCGTATGGATCAACATACAACATGAGATAACGTGATGTATCATTATGGTGACACATCAATCCAGTGATCATTTTCAATGCGAATTCAAAAGGTTTATGATGACTGTTCATCCAACTTTCATCTACAAAAAAAAGGAGTCTTTATGCATAGAGAAGAGGTAATTTTTGGTGATTTAATTAATTTCATTAATGAAAGGGCAATTTTTAGTGAATTACGAAGAATTACTTTACGGAGGTCTGTCAATCTAACTAAATTGAGTAGTTTCATTTTAAACGTTCAAATGCATCAACATTTAATGAGACTATTGTCACAAGTTGAGAATCAATCATATGAAAAATATTTGCTTATGACACATAAAGAAAACATAAATAAAATTACCATTACCACCATCAGAGAACATGACCAGAATGTAATCACAGCAATCAATATTCCGTTGCAAGTACGATGAAATTCCACCAGCAGCATCCAGTTCTGATTGCTCCAACAGTGATAATCTCACTTCAATTCCATAAGAATTTAGAATGAACGCTAAGTCTCGAAGCAGTATCTCCATCAGTTCACAACCAGGTCTGTGCAGTATCATTACGCTTACATCAGATGACCAAGAATCTAAAACATAAATATATAAATTATAGCATATATCTATAAAAATAAAACCCTATTTACAGGTAACATTGTAAAATAATTACAATATGGTCTCTTGGGCAATGGTATGAGCAGACGAGTAAACTCAATAATTTTGTGCTATTAGAATTTTCTTTTAGACTTTTAAATTTCCCATAGATTTTCTATGGCAATTAAAAATGCTTTTCTTTAGATTTTCTATAGGTTTTATTTTAATAGATACATACTGTATATATAGATAATCTCTTTCATAGATTTAGCAGTTTTATTGTAGATAAAAATCACAAAAGTCACTTTCGAAGCTTTAGACAAAAATTAAATCCAAACTAAACTTTTTCCCTTATTTGATAAATATATTCATTCCCTTATTTTTTAAGACGAATTTCGCCTTCATTTGACCTTTATTTTTATTGTTGTTAAACGTAAAACGTACTTGTCCTCTTGGAATTATACAGATAATCTATTTTTTCTTTTGTTTGATCTATCTGCTTGATTTGTAGATTGTATTTGTATTTGGTTTTTTCTTCTTCTTCTTCTTCTTCTTCTTTTTCTTCTTTACCAATCAAAGCAAATGCTGATTGTTTTTTTCGCTTCCATAAAAAACATCCGATAGACAGACATACAAAGGTCACAACCAACACACTAATTATACCGATCAAGATATTGGTATCCATTTTTTTTTTTTCCATGTTTTCAACTTTGTTGCAAATTTCATTATTTTTGCTTTTACTCATCATTTTCGCTAATTTGACACTTTTAAATTCATCGCACAACATCGTTGCTATTTCTAGAGCTCGGTTTGCTAAAAGGAAAAGCAATATATATATATATATATATACAAAAATTGAATTTTACATATAATTGGATCGCAGTAGAAGGAATAAGCAAGCAGAATGGCAGATCTTCAAAAAGTGACGACATAACTGTATTTATTCAGATTTATTTGGAACACAATTATAATTAAATATAACTGAGACAAAGTGCAATTTTAACTTACGATTAATTTTGATTGCATCGCAAGGCTCTAAAAAAGTAACAAATAACATTTAGGATTTCGAATTTTATAACAGCTAACAATATCTTTTTATGTACGTAGTACTGGATATATAAGATCATAACCTTCCGCCTTCAAAAAAATAAGCAATGAACCGAGCCAAATGAAGGAGAAATTGACTTCTTGGTTATCTGAAGTGGTGTTTCCCACAAAAGAATATAAAAACTACAAGTTTACCTTTTAAAAAAAGGAGGGACACTTTCGATCTGCAGGCATCTAAAATATATATAATATACTCATCTAAACTCGCAGCCTCATTGTTGTCATTGTATAATAGAATTATAGTTTTTATTGGTTCATATGCATTTATATAATAATTTATAAAGTACACCATATATGGGTATATCCATATCGACGCATTTAAATCACGTCTATACAACGTCGAAAATTCCGTCGAAAAAGCGGCCAAAATCGACCTTTTTCGACGTATATTCGACGCACGGAAATGCGTCGTGCCGGATGGGTATAGAAATAGTTATAAACTTGGTTGAAAATCATTTACAAAATAGCTGCCGATGTGAAAATATGTTGGGAAATTGTAACTTTGAAAGGCCATACTTTGATGCTTGATGCTTGATGCTTGATGTATGATTAGAAATCGTAATCGAAAAAAGGTGAAATGTTTTTTTCATACTTTTTTGTGTTCTACATAACATATCAAATTGTTTTTCATGGGAGTAAACCTATTATAAGGTCGAGCATTAAACAAATAACAATATAAAGAATGTGATATAGATCTTTAGTCCAAGAAAACCTCTTAAGTATTGTTTAACGTGGGTTTGGTTATACTACCAAAAGAAATATGCAGTCACCGAGAAGGAAACGATATATACCTGGCATAACAATGCGCATTTCCTCTACTCTTCCCTTAGGTATCTCATAACTTTCGATCGATATTTCTTCTTCATATTTGACTTGAAAATCATCTTGAAATTCAAGATTATCATGCTGAATAGTACAAAGAAAATAGGAAAGTTTCAAAAGATATGAAATGTTGAAACATTCTCAGTGAATTTAACATAGAATTAATCATAATAAAAAACCTGATGAATAATTCGCCTTTCACTTTTAGTGGTACCATTATTCGTGGAGTTGAAAGTAAATATTGAACCATAGCAGCCTGTAAATAATAAAATATATCATACTAATTAACTAGATAAATTTTATAATCATTGCATTTGGTCAAAAAATTAACAAAGTTTCGTAAAATGATTAATTAGAAAATGCTGAATGAGATAAAAGTAATTTTTTCTTATAAGTAAGTTATTTTTGAAATGAAAGTGAAGGATTTATTATCGATGAAATTTAGTACAAATTAGACGCAATGCGGAATGAAATACCTTTTTGTTGCTTTCCACTAATACGAAGGAAAATTCCATGTTTATTATGTAAGAATATATTAACACTGAGAGTGGGATCTTTCTCCGAACAATTTGGTGCATATTGTTGACATTGTAACCAGTGTGATTTATTGATACTCGAAAAAATGGAAGCGTCTGAAATCGTACACAAATATATATGATAACATGCCATATAATTATTTAAGTCAAATTTCTTTTCTCTTGTCCCTTGCTTCAAATAACAACTACATGGATACAGCAAAAGTTTATCTCAGAATATTTCCATTTTAACAATTTGCGAAGGTTTACAATCTAATTCATTAATAGCAAAGCGAACTTACTTTCATATTTTGTTTTATTTTTAAATGTCTCCCCATATAACTCTTCAAAACGTTCTCTTGAGCAATGTGGGGGACGCGAAACTAAATAAAGAGAAAAGGATAAATCAATAATCAGATACTCTTGTACGAATGGAGGAATTTTACTTGAAAAATAAATGCAGATCTTACCATCTCATTTTTATCGTTGTGAAAGATTTGTCTGTTTATTACGTACCTAACATACTTTGTTGTGTTGTTTCAGTTTGGTTGTTTCCATTTGTGGCGCGACCCTGAAATTAAGAAAACAACTTAGTAACTTTTCCCTCTGAAGTAGAAAACCTGATTACTTTAAAGTGTCTTGGCATTATGTTTACTTATATTATGTTTACTTATTTAATCTACATAACTGAAATAATATTTATAACTATAAAATTTCAGTCATACAATGTATCTCATAATCATATATTTTGTTGTAAATACAAATTTCGATTGTTTTTTTTTTTTTAATTGCACTTTAAACTACGTATTTCCTAATGGCCTAGTGAAAATAAAGAATTCACGAGTATATAATTGTAATATGAGAACAGGTGTCCATACCACGTTCCTGAGATATTTACGTTTAAGTCGGATTCACACGGGACGAATTCGCACGGACGAATTTCGCGACGAAATTGAATTAGTAGAAACAGTTTCTACTAATTCGCTACGAAATATTTCGCCTCTCAATGTAAACAAAAAAATGTGCGCATTCTCAGATTCAATTCGTCGCGAATTCGCCGGCCATTTCGTCCCGTGTGAATTAGCCTTTATAAAGGGAGTGGAACTTAACCGTGGTGACATTTCATTTGACTGCTGGGAATATTTCAATATAACTATGTTTGGTGTTAACCCTTTTGTGTGACCACCTTTTGGAAAAACGTTGTTTTGAGTAATGAGGTTTTACATATAACTTTCAAATGTGCATAAAAAACGTACTGTGTCCAGTTGATCACTTTTTCTCTTTCATATCGAACCTCAATCACAATAAACTTTGTTATGGAATAGTCGAAAGTTATAAAATCTGAATCAGGTATGGTATCTCAGACACCAAATGTTGGACAAGCCCAATAATAGATACAATAGCACTTAATAGGTTAGGATTTTAGTGTAGAAGGAATTTAAAAACAGACGACTGAATAACATATAACGCTTTCAGAAGCGGATCTAGAATGTAGCAAATACATGCGGAGGAGAGTGAAAATAAAATATCTTGTACTATTTCTCATTGTCATCACTGTATTTTTGCTCTCCTACGCATGTATTTGCTACATTCTAGATCCGCCTCTGGCTTTATGTAGTGATTTAAAAGACAAAATTAGACCACGAAGATGTCTATAAATGTATCGATGAGACAAATTTTTTTATTTATAAAAGAAAAGCTATTACATAAATTGCGTTTAAAAAATGTAATCATTTTATCCTGACTGTTTAATTGCCTTGTCATCAAATGCGTAAGATTCTATTGTGAACGTTCTTTCGATGTTTTACGAACGTCTTGTGATGCAAATAAATACCTTCGTAAGTAGAATGTAACGCAGGACTTAATTACTGCTATTTTGATTTTCTGCTGTTAGTGATGTGAAATATTGTTTTATAAATGCGCATCTGATAGTTTTCTATTTAATGAACCTTTAATTGCTTGGTGATGTGGCTATCTGTCAAAATGTTAATCATTCATTGGAATTGAATAAAGCATTTGCAAGAATGATGTTTTTTTACCACCTATAATTCTGTTTAAATCTATTTGTTATATCGACCCTAGAAATTGTCGGTGTATGTCAACAGTTTGCGACAACATTACAGTAAGTTCTATATGCTTATCATGGCATTAATAAACGGAATTTTCTTTGCACTTTTCTCTCAATTTCATTTTCAATAACAAGTTTAAAGAGATTGACCCAGTTGCCCAGTATTATATCTAGTGCGATTAATAAGACCATTGCATACCCGTAAAAATGTTATTAAGTACAGGGTATCTGTAAAAAAGTACCTTACGTTACCAAAAAGAATTGGTAGCAATCATCAAGTCGGAGATTTCAAATTCATCGTCAAAGTCCTCTATAAATTTTCAGTTAGAAGAGTTAAGCTGCATTATTACAATAAAAAACGGATCTCTTTATTGTTTGATTGTCATAAAAAGTGTAAATATTGCTACTAATACTTAACAGTTAATAACGTATGCAAATCAGTGTTTTATTTGGTTCAAAGTCCATTTGCACGATCATTTTTATCGCCATAGTTGGCCATTGCATAAGTCTATACTACTTTGCCATTATTGTTTTCCCTCGCAGCCAGAACGGTGTAAATCGTTTTTCTTCTCTGCGACCAGAGATCGGTCAGACGGTCGCGATCTTTTACACGTTTTAAGCCACAACTGCCACTTTTTAAGGTCATCCGTAATACTATATTTTCTCCAAAAACGGCGTGTCATAAACAATATGGTCTAGGCAGAAAAGTGTAAGCAAAAGCTTTTCATAGCTTTCTATCATTTTTGAAGTAAACCGACAAGATAACAATATAAAATGTTAACCAATCAAGTTGTTTAATTCATGCGGCGATCTTTCAATTTACAGTTGCTTCGAAAGAGAAGAAGAGAAGCGTAGAGAGAAGCGCAGTGTGGAAATGTTAGATTAGATCTATCAGATCTATCTATTCTTACAAACTTACAAAAAAAAGATACGCAAAAAAAAAATGCTGTAAAGGTTAATTCACACGGGACGAATTGGCCGGCGAATTCGCGACAAATTCACGACGAATTGAATCTGAGCATGCGCACATTTGTTTGTTTACATTGAGAGGCGAAATATTTCGTAGCGAATTCGTCCCGTGTGAATCCGCCTTAAGGATCTGTTTATATTTCAAATATTTTCATTAATTTGTATTTATATATATTGATATTCAGATCCAGATTTTCTCTGTCGGTAAGATGCGCTGGAAGGCCAACTGAAAAAAGAATATGGCAAGGGTGGCCATGTTTCGTATGCGTGTGCTAACTAACGCAGATAGAAGACGCCACTTCATCTACAAGAATAGTGCCACGATATGCAATAAGACTAGAAATAATGGTACCCAAGCTACGATGTAACCAAAACAAGCAATTGTTTTATAGATGTTTTATAATTTTATAGGAACTTGTGATGATATCTTTCTCTGATCTTTCTTTGTCATCGTTAAACTGAATATAGCAATCACATTGACAGCAGAAAAAAATCTACGTCAAGGATTTTGTTACCACAATGACAATAATATAAATATATCACGTGGTTAAAATTTTGTGATGTTTGTTATGCGAAGTTTTTGTGGATTTTTTCCCTTTATTTCGAGATGTTATTTTATACTTTTTATACATTATTTTTAACACTGTAGTAATTAAAGTGTATTTATGATACACAATTTACTTTATTAATGTAAAAGTTATTGCATGGGCAGAGTATAGAAAATATATTTTCCCGAGTTTTCATATTTTTTGTCTCATTACTTTCAAAGCCATTGTTTTCAAGTTTTAGAAGAAATTTTGAAGAGGAGTGTTAGGCTCATTAAATGGGCTAGTTGTTACGTCACAACAAAATGATTTTCAGAATCTCGCGTCATACATGTTATTTGTGCAGCATACGTATTCAGCAAACGATTGTCATGGAAACCATAAGATTGATAAGAAGTTTAATTAGTATTTTCTTATTTTATAGTTGTCAAATAACTCAAACCATACGTAGGATGTTAAAAAGATGCTATGTGAACGTTAATCGAACCTCATTTAGTGTGTTCACCATCAAAAGCTCCCTATAATCACTATTATTAAAACATACGTAATGGATGCTTGATATAAGCACACGCGATGAGATCGATTATTGTGGAGACCATATTTCATTTTAGAATTCGCCGTGTCTATGTTTATGTTTGAAGGAAGTATGGAGATAATAATTTGAGGAAATTGAAAGTTTTTTGTACTAACGGAAATTATTTAGTGTCATGACTAGCATTTAGAAAACGAATTACATGTAATATATTAAGATAGAATATATATAAAAGGATTTGCAATACAAGATGAATTAACAAGTTGAATAACACTAAATTGAAATGTGACGTGTATAGGATTATCAGCACAAATTCATATTAATCTACTTACATAAAGGATATTTTAAAAACGATTGAGTCTGAAAATCTCCAAAATGTAAGAACAAAAAAATATAATGCACTCTTCTAAGATATGAAGAAGATTTTAGGCAAAATATGGAGC
The DNA here is from genome assembly GCA_031834005.1 of Dendronotus venustus. Taxonomy (NCBI): domain Eukaryota; kingdom Metazoa; phylum Mollusca; class Gastropoda; order Nudibranchia; family Dendronotidae; genus Dendronotus; species Dendronotus venustus. The sequence continues at coordinate 20,543 of JAUEKX010210838.1, forward strand.
TACTAGAAATATTTAGAGCAATGAAATAGATTTATAGATGTTACCTGAACAGCTAATACACAGGTTGCAAACAACATTACGATGACAGGAAGAACTTGCATATTTACAACTGTTTTATAACCTTCAATTCACAATAAACAAAATTTGTATGAATCAATCAGTTCATTTGCATCATAAACAACAACAACACTCACTCACTCACACACATCATTTAACATGTGAATAAGTTGTATAAAGAGCATCAATCAACAAGCTTTTCATTCAATATGTTTTTACCCAATCAGTACCATCCTCCGTTAATTTTCTCTTATAATTGCTTGTAATTGGTGCCTTTCACAACAATTTGATGATTTGTCAAACAACAGGCAGTTTATAACTAACGAGAATCATGGTTTAGTGGTAAAGTTTTTACCGTTGAAAATCAATGGAAAAGGCAAACATAATAAAAAAATTTTCTTAATTCCCACAAACATTAGTATTTTAATGACATGTTACGTATTAGGTGTGGTGCTCGTTTTATCTCTGGAAAGCTGGAAAGCTGACAGCTAATTGCTTTTTAACTCGCAATAAAGTTTTTCCTTATGTATTCGTATAAGAAACAGTTTGCTGCATAATCTTTCTACACAAATGACAAAGTTGCTTTGTTTACAGATATACACTTAAGAAAAGAATTTAAAGATCTCTCAGCGTAAATAAACTTTTATCCCAATAGAAGTGTAGCAATTAAAACCGTAAATCCCATCCCACTACGATGGCCCACAACTCTCACATGCATACAAACCAAAAGTCACAGCAAATTCTCACAGTAAAAAGCTATAGTAAACCCAACGCTAAAAGATTAAGTGATTACTAGTATATGGAATAAACAGCAACTTAGCAACAGCAAAAAGCTTCTCTTCATTTTTATTCAATTTCCTAGTTCGATTTTTTTTACTTATTCTTACCCAAATTGTTTCCAACGTATCCAAAATATGATGTTATTCTTTAGTTACTAAATGCTTCTTCCTCATTTCTTACAAATTTGTCTATTCTTTTTATTCATGTTTTTTTCCTAATTGTATGCAAATGAGAGTCGTATGCACCACATTAAAGTGACCGAGTTAAACCGGTGGTAAATGAAAATATTTTTATTAAAAACTGCCTACGTAATAAATGATCATTATACACACGGAAAATTTAAAAACGCTCCAAGTATTAGTTTGCTAGCAAAATATACATGTGACTGTTTTACACGGCAAATATTAGGGATAACACGATTAAATCTGTTCAGTTTTACCTAGTTTTTATAATTTTAATAAATTTTATAACTCAGTAAATATAGATGATTAGTTAAAAAGAGTTTTAATTACAACAGATAGGTTTAAAACGAGTTGTCTAGCTATGCCGAGCTTGTCTCCTTTTCCCAAGGGCTATCAGGGTCAGAATCGGGTTCGCGCGTGCGAAGTAGTAACGATCAATAAATAAACAGCAATTAAACGCGTTGTTCCAGTGTTAACTCGGTTTGAGCTGGAGTGGAGACAGTTGGAAAACCAGTCAAACTCGGGTGAACTCACTTCATATAAACATGCTCTGAGTGGAAATTATGATTAGCTAAAGTATTTATTATGGTAATTTAACTAAACATTTTCATGATCGTGTTATTTAAATGAATTTGCTGTGTAAAAATAATTTATCCAAATTTACTACGAAATAAACAAAACGTAAAAACTTTCACATTCTACTTGGTACTGAGATACGTCTGTCTTTTTGTCTGTACAACCAAGAAACTAAGGCGTAAGAAACGAAAGATTGTTTACAAATAAATCAAACGTGTGGTGTTGAATGGTACCATAGAGACGCATTTTATTTATAATCATATTATATTTCAGTCAGTTATATTTATCACAAATATATGTTTGTCAACATCCGTGGTGGAGGTGAAAGCAGAGTAACGAGTATCAACGATATTTTGCTCCTAGAAACTCTGGATGAATTCT
>JAUEKX010210839.1:0-10537 GCA_031834005.1 Dendronotus venustus
GGTTTTTATTAGTTTAACATTGTAACTAGGAAACATGACCAACTCAAAATAAGTCATTAATAAATAATAAATAAATATAATGCATTATATACAAAACTTTTAAATACCTGTGGGGTTTCATTTTACAAAATAATATGATGATTTTTTGTTTTTTTGAAAAATCTAAGCAATTTGACTCCACTGGTCCAACTCCAGTGTTGAGATGAAGGTTATACACACAAAATCATCACTTTATATAAAAAATAAATTTAGCTTTTACTTTGATGTTAAGTACCTACCCGAAATTTTATCTTCAAATTTTATAATACATTTTCCATTAATATCTACTATCCTCATTCGTACAGTCCAGTCAGGTTGATCAAGTTTCCAGTCAGCAGCTCTAAATATTAAAGTAGAAATTGATTCAATTTTAGTTGCACCAGGAAAATAATTTTAACCTTAGAGTATATAGGGTTTAGAATTAAAAAACATCTTTAGTTTAAAAACATCTATGTAAGATATCCATGCATACTAAAAGAAAGAATCTTATCAAATTATGGGAGTTAGGCACTCTGAACTCTGGGAACTGGGTTAATTGTCAACTGGAAGTTTATTCCTCATTTTGCGAAACCAGTTTGGCCTCTCGCTTTTTGGCGGCTCATACAGGTTTGATTTTTTTGTTAAATTTATGGTTCCTATTGCTAACATTTCAAAAGCACTCATTTTCACCACCAATGGTTCCTGCTACATCATGTTCACTTACACCACCAACAAGCAGCACTTCAATTTCCATCACATTCATGTCCTCTATTACCAAAACAAATTTTGCCACAATTACCAGCAGAAATGGCACAGTTCTCAATGAGAGTCAGATTGCAGCTATGATTCAAGAGCAGGTGGCATCTGCTCTAGAATTGTTTTTGTTACCTCCAGCTCAATTAGATATGGCGAGGTTATAAACTTTTGAGTTGTTATGCAATGCTTATGTAATGTATCTGGAACAAAAGGATTCCAACACTAACCCAAAAATCGTTGTCCAGAATTTTTTCAAATGAATGTAATAAAGTGATTGATTTTCACAGCTGGATTCTGGCATGGAACCTATTTTTCCAGGCCTTTCTCATTTTATGTGGACATCATGCATTAGAATTATTAAAATACCAACTGTTAAATACCCAATTGATCTTGGCTTGTAATTTTCAGTTTGATTATGCCTATGATTGTACATTGCTAACAAACTCCAAAGCTGATGGGATTTTGTAATGATAACATTGATAATCTACATATAAGGGGTTTTCAGGGTCATAAATGTGCTTTGTTTGCGAGGGAGTGGTCATTATGCAACAGTCTGTCCTCAAAGCATTGCACTTCCAAAAACAGTTCCTAAAGACACTGCCCCTAGCTTTTCCTACTAGTGTCCATTTAGTGTTCGATAATGCAACTCCTCCATATGTTACGACGTCCACAGTTATGTCAGATGTAACCAGGCTCAATTAGCCTCTGAATGCCTCCTTCTTAAATCTTAATTCTCTTATGGGCTTTCTCCTCTTCCATCCTTCTGTATCTTCCTGTGTTAATATTAACTTTTACTTGGTGATGATTCTAACTTATTAATTTTCTTATTTATGGATTTAAATATAGTTTTCGAATTGGCCATTTAGGGACTATTTCTCATGGAAGAAATAGGAATAATCTATTCGTCCAGAAGTGACTGTTAAAAAGCTATTCTTAAACAACTTCAAAAAGGCTATACTATGGGTTCTTTTTTTGCCAATCATTTTCTACTTTTCATTGTTCTCCTTTTGGTGCATTACCAAAAAAGGATGAGTCTGTATGTATTATACTTGATTAAACTTCCTCAAGTGGTCAAGTGGTACTTCAATTAACGATAGCATACCCAAGTTCTTTTCAGTGGAATATATATATTTCAGATTTGGTGGTGCAGTTTCTATGGTATGTGACTTAGGTACTGGGTGTTTTATCCCAATACTGGCCCCTCCTAGGTTACTATTGGTAAGTATTAGTATTGGTATTATTTAGACATTTGCTTACCATTTGGTACTTTCATAAAATATTGAGAACAAATTATTTCCTATTATTTTTGTAAGGGAACAAAGTGAAGTTTCTTAGTGGGTTGTCACCAAGCAGATAGAGGAAATAAAGGATAAAGCATATATATAAATATATATATATATTATTTTCGTCATATGTAGTAAAATGAAGACCAATTTTAAATACAAAATATTTTGTTAAATCATTCAAAAAGGCTTAATTTTTTATTAATTTTTTATTAAATATTTTTAAAAAAGATATATATATATAATAGATAATGCTTTATCTGATAAAAGGCATACCCAAGTTCAAACCCTGTGTGGTAATTTTTGTTAAACATTTCAAGAAGCCCTAAAGGGTATTGTTTCTTTTCCTTGCTATAATTAGGCCATTCATTATATATAAACTAGCAAATGTAAAAAAAATAAAGGCCATATGAATACTTTTCCAAAATGTTTCGATTTTTTATAGCTGCATAGGTGTAAAATCTTAACCAGCTCGGGACATAAGATCAAAACGACAATTATTTCCGAAAACGGAAATATTTCCAAAAAGAGAAATAATTGTTGTTTTGATCTTATGTCCCGAGCTGTTAACCTTTAAAATTTCTTTAAACGTATGAATTTTAACCCTCAAAGGAGCTTGGCATGTATTGAAGCAACAATAGAATGCACTATACTGTAATTGTATAATAAGTCTTGGTAGCAAGTCAGTTATAAAAAATATATATATACTAGTATTTTTGAAAACATTTCGATAGAATATACATATATATATATATATACATATTCAATTTTGATTTTTAACACAATTGTTTGCCTAACTAAAGACTCCTATTATTTGTTCCTTTATGTTAACATCTAGTAGCAAAGAGAGTTCTGAAAATTAAAAAGACTTAATACTTTGGTCACTATGTGTGTGGATGAATGACCAAAATTTGTGTAGTCGAATTGTGGCCATTTATAGAAACGCCTCCATAAAGTAATATTAACATTAAGCATAGCTTTTTTAGTATGGATACCTTCCCTAAGTATAGAAACATGTATATATTACATGTAGAGATACCTTCTCCTACCTATTATATATTCCTTAAATTAATCAATCAATGAATCAATAATAACAATGAGAATTAAGCTTATTCACAAAAAATATCATACCTGTATCCTCTACTACTATTCCGTGGAGGTATCTTATACATGAAGACTTCATTCTTAACACATAAAACTCTTTCATAAATATCAGCCATTATTTCATAAGTATATAGCTATTACAATAAGTACTTTGATTTATGAAGAACACCTAAAAATTATACATAGTGAAGAAAGTGAAACACTAGAATCAAAGTGTCTGTGATCACACGTCCTAAAATACGGATTTCGTGCTTACTGCGCGACACGACAGATAGAGGCATGGTGGAAGCAACCACGACAAATGTTTATATCGAATACTGTGGAGAATGATGGCGTATTAGTAGTGGTATTTTTTTTTCCAAAAATCGATGTGATTGGAGTATTGAGGTATATTTATTATTTGCACTACTTATTTCTTTTATCCTAGAAATGACAAGTTATTTAAATGTTTGAAAGCGATGGTTAAAATTTATGCTTTATCCGATAAGTATTATTTAGTTTATATGGCCTATACGTTTTTTTGCTATTATGAATGATAATGACAAAAAGTAGGTAAAAAATATTTTGATAGTGACTGTCTGGTATTATTTGAATACTATTTGTGCTTTATTATTTTCTGTCTTAGTGAAATAAAACATCAGGATATCCCTCTTGAAGTTAATTAACAGTTTCAAGTTTTGGACATAAATTACTCTTGGTTATATATCGATACTTACAAAATGGTTTATATATATATACCGTGGATTTACCATATTTTGAACGCTTACCTTATTTTGAACGTATGTAAACAAACTATTCAGCAGACTTGCATTTTTGACGTGTCGTGTATTCCACTAACCGTATGGGTTGTCAAACAAACCAAAAATGATAAAAAATATTGTTGTAAACTATGTTTGTTCGCGCTTTTAAATTGGAGGTCCCAAGAGACTCACGCAACAAGACTGATGCTAGTCAAACATCAAGAGCGAATGAAATAACATGAAGGGTCTGTACACACTTCATTATTTGTCGTTATTTATAATTTTTACTCAGCGTCCATAAATAGTGCACCGAATGTAACGCCGTAATGGAAATCATGCTTTAATTGGCTAATGGAAATCTTGCCTTAATCTTCAAATGTAAATCAGGCTTTAATACGTGCATTTATAATAATAAAACCATGATGGTATTTGAGTAGCGCACAAATGGCAAATGTCATCTGATTGATGTGCACGAGCACATATCTAATTATTTGATAATTTAATATCAAAATAATAATTGTTCTGCGCACAATTACGACATCTGCATCTTGCTATCACATATTTTAGTTTGCTGTATAGGTTGGTGGATAAGGTTGTTGTAAGTTACAGACTTGGAAAAATGTTTGTTTACATACGTTCAAAATAAGGTACGCGTTCAAAAAATTGGTAGATCCACGGTATATATATTTCTTTATCTCAAATTGTTTTGTAATATTTTAGAGTAGCACAGGTGATAAAGAGAATAAAAATAGCCACAGCATAACAGAATGGGAGAACCACCACCATTTGATCCTTGTGAATGTATTTTCAGTCCTGCTGGAGCGATGAGAAGATTGATATCCCTTCTACGCCAATCACAAAACTATTGCACCGATGAACAGTGTTTTGGAGAACAACCTGGTCCCCAAGATAATGGTGACACTGGAATGACCATGTTTATGATGTTTGTTGCATGGGTAGTCCTGGCTGCTACTTTGTATCTTTTCAGACCAACTAGCATAAGAGGTGACTCAAAACCAGCTGCAAGAGATGATGACCACGACCATAATAATAGTGGTGGTCCTCGAACACCTCCTCCTGTCATGTAACTACATGGGAGTTAATACAAAAATGTATTTATTTTATGTTTTAATAAAGGTTTTGATAGTATGGGGTTATATTTACTTTATATAAAACATCCACATTATGCTTACTTTTTTCTTTGTCGTTCAAAAGTTTATTTTTCTCTGCCAATGATGGGAAATATTAAAACACGTTTAAAACATGTAACTGATTAAGATAAGAAATGCTATTAGATTTACATTACTTTTCATATTTTTCTGTCTACTTGTAGTTTTTGTTGCATTATATATTTTAAGCATATTGTAATTAATGAAATCATAGTGCTAGTGATTGGATAATTATAATTAATTAAGTTAATTATATATAATTATAGTTATTAACTTAATTATACCAATGCTTTCTAATTTCAACTTGTTTTCAAAATTAATAAAAAGTTTGGCATCTGTAAACAGAAAATAAATCTCTACACATGATTTCCTTAATTTTATTTCTTCATTTTGTATATTTTGTGTTATTTTTTCTGTATGTATATTGTATTTTAGATTTGTGTATTATATATCATTGTATCTTTTTTTGTTGTAATTATTTTTAATGTTGTGTCTTTGTATCAATTAGTATTCTTTTCTAAACATTTTAGTGGTAGATCTACTATTTACTGCATTTATCTGACGAGGAAAAACTGAAATTATTATTTATGTTATTGCAATATTACTTAGCTTGGTTTTATTTCTTCTTGAGTTAAATTGCATAAACAGCCCAACAAATCAAACATAGAGTAGAAAAGGAAAAAACTTAATAGGATTTTTTGAAAACTTCCTTTGTCTTTGTTTACAACTTGTCTTGGTTTGTTCCTGCTCTTACTATAAAAATAAGGAAGCAAGGATAATTATATTTAATTACACAAACGTCAGAAGGTATTTGTAGAAAAGCAAATCTTTACAAGTTTAACATGTATATAATAACAAAAAATTTGATTTTCTTGATTAAAAAAAAGAATTTATAGATTGGAAAATGAAAATGCCAATTCCCAATATTTATTCAGTTGTTATAATAAAACCTTTACACAAATTATACAGTACACTTTTTATGCCATAGTTTTATGCATTTTGATCACTGTTTTTTGCCATTTTAGTGGAAATAAACTGCAAAAGTTCAAATTGTAATACGTAAAAAAAAGCAAGAGGCCCGTTTGGCTTTATATTAAGCAATTCCCTTTTCTTTATTTAAAAAAAAATTGTTCGCAAAATTTTTTAAGAAATTTTTCAAGCTTCTAAGATTAAAGTAGTATCCATAACCATTATAAGGCTCCCACGTCTGCTGAGAATGTCTGAAATTTGAAAGATTGTCTGGAAATTAAGGTGGTTTTCAACTTATAGAATATTTTCTGTGGACAGGAACAGAACGAAAAAATTTTCTAATTTATTTGCACAACGAAAGGTTGCTTATCAACATCTATTGAAAAGTTTTATAATGGCTGTTGAAAAAGTTAACAAAAATTAACAAATCATAAATTCTTTTCTCTTGAGAAAAATCTGTTTTTTTCTCTCACGAAAACAAGAGATCTGATTGCTTCTTTAAAACTTTTCTTGTGTTTCTGTTACAGAACAGGTACTATAATTTTGCATAATTGAAAAAGATGATTTGTTCGTTGATAAAAAAATATAAAAGGCCTATGGTATTTATAAGGTGTATAAATATATATCTCGTAGATTGAATTCTATCTCATAGGTAATTATTATTATTCACACCCTACCTGACGCAGCCGGCACACAACGTCAGTACGACGTCGTTTTGACGCTATTACGACGATAAAAGGTAAAAACGTGGTAACAACGTCGTAATGTAAACATGTAAATACAGTAGACTTTGTTGTCCGACTTAGCGAAATGTCCAATTCAGGATTCAAGAGTGGTACGAATACCAGCTGACTGATAATCAATACGGCTTTCGATCAAATCGTGGAACCAACGATGCCAGTTTTGTCACAAAGCGATTTCAACAGCTAACAAACGATAAAACCGCCACAGGATTCCTACTTTTTATAGATCTTTCATCTGCATTTGACCATTTAGTCAGAGACTGGCTATGGGCGTCTGTAAGACTCCGACTACCCCCTGAATTTGAGGACACTACCATCATCGACATCCTACAAAATCTTTATTCGAAAACTACCATTGAAATTAAAGGCGAAATTGTCGAAACATCAAGTGGCGTCAGACAAGGGGGTCCAGAGAGTCCACCGCTATTCAACCTATATGTAGACTGGGTTATGCGTATATTCATGATCTATGCTACAGAAGAAAGCCTCTAATTTTTTACATACAAATATCGTATTCCATCAACCCGTGCTGAACGAGCGGAATCACGTGCTTCAACTTTAGCTGAAGCTCAACTGAATACGCTGATGACATAGTTCTCTACCTTATGACCCTTATCTCACTTCAAAAATCATTACCTCTTATCGATCAAACTTTCGAACGCTACAAACTAGCAATTAGCATGACCAAAACTGAATCTATGACAACAAACAGGAAATGGTCATATAATGAAGAAATCTTATACAATTCAATGAGCAAGCAATAGTAACAGTAGAAAATTCAAATACCTTGGCTCTGAATTAGTTCACGACCAAAATACAGCAGCAGATTGGGAAATCCAGTGCTGAATCGAGTCTGCAAGAAATAAATTTGCTTCCGTGTCAAACTTGTTCGCGAATCGCAAAATCAGTCTGGCAACTCGTATGATGTTCCTTAGAGCTTATGAACGCAACCGACTCACATACAATTGCCAAAATTGGACTCTGAGCAGTTTCGAAAACTCAACTCTACGTGGGTGAGTTTCCTCAGGAGAATGATACGAGCAGGTTTTGAAAGGTTTGGGCAACAAAACGAGGAAGACTTTAAGTTTCAATATCGTAATTGTGACGTTTTGGAGATCTGTAGGTCCAGTGATGTCTCCAGTTTCATCAAAAAACAACAACGAAACTACGCTGCCCATCTTATCCGAGCTGATAATTCCTGTTTAACAAAATGGCTGTTGTTTCAGGAAGACAAATGTTCGAAGTGTGGCAGAAATTCAAACACTCTCATGGAACAGGTGTTGAAGAATGAAAATATTTCTCGAGAAACTTTCATAAATAGAGCCAAAAATAGGCAATTCTGAATCGGTCAAGGCAGAGGCAGATTTTGACAAATAAGGCATATATTTGCCAGAATCTGCATCTGCTTTGACCCTCCAATATGCTCGCACTGGAGCAAATGGAGTAAAATTATTTATTTATTTATTAAGTTGAGAGGAGCTCTCAGTAAGTTGGACTTATTGAAATTATGGGGAAAAAAAAAACACTTAAAAAAATCTCATGTGCATTAATAATACGTATTTTACTTTTTGTACTTTTATTCTATTGTCCTGGTTATCTTTCTATTACAGGAACCACATCTTGACAAAGAAATTCAAAAGGAATTGAAAATCAGTCAGACGTAGTAAAATTCCGACTTATCCCGAGTACCAGCTAGCGAGTCTACTGTTCTGAATAATAATCTTTATGCCAACAATCTTAACTCCGATTTTGGCACTGATGATAACGAAGAACTTTTTACTTTTAAATAATACTTTATTAAATAGTTAGATGGTGGAAAATAGACGGGAAACCTAAAAGGAACAGTGGAGCCAACTACTAAATTACTTTTAGGTTTATGTATATTCACTAATTTAAATGTTCGACTGTGCAAAAAAAGTATAATATTTACTATAAAACAATAAATTATTTTAAGACCAAAAATGAAAAAAAAAAATATACCGAAGGTTACAATATCTAAAATGACAAAGATAAAAAGAAATTAAGGAATTTTTACACAAGAAATTGTTAAAATATAAATTTGTACTCCCACTAAAGAATAAAACAGTTCGACACAGAAAAAAGTCGCTGTAAGGTAAGGTAAGGCAACTAGGCTTGAGAAAGATTTCATTGAAATATCTTCATACATTTATAAGCCTCTCATATAAAAATCCCTGAAATCACATTTAAATCACATTTAAATCATATGCGAGACATATGAGATCAAACTGTGCAGAATGGCTAGGCTATACATATATCGTAATTAATTAAAAGAAACTATAAATAAAAGAGTAAAATAGTAAAAGAAATTAGTTTGTAAAAAAAAAAAAAATGTTAAGATCGATTTTACAATTTCTAAAAGCAACAAAAAAAAAAAAAAAATACGGGAAACGAGAATCTACAATACGCCTCCCCGAAAAGGCAAGCAAAAACTAAGAGATAAAATCGAATAAAATTAGTTACAAGAAATAAATAGAAAAACTATATCATAAAACATAATAGGGTCCCCGTCAAAATCAGCTCGTAAAAGTTCGGGTTAATCATAACATTAATCGGGTTACTACTGACAACGGATTAATGCATAATTTCATACATCCAATAGTTTCTTGTACACATATATTCTGGGTACATTGTAAAGAAGTAAACAGCCGATAAGATCATAGAAACAAATAAATAAATAAGTGCACATGCGTGTTCCTTATATTCCCTCCAACACAACATAACCAACCAAAAGTGCAATTATGAAAACATATCGTGCAAACGTGCTTAAAACATATATACCAGAACCACATACAGTTTGGGATTTGGCGTAGCTCAAGTTTCGTTCCAACGCAATCGAAAGTTGCACGACGTGGAATGCTACTCTCTACCACAATATTTTCTCTACTGCTAAAGCCAGCACCTTATTACCCAGAGATTGAGCTCGATCTAATACCGGAGATTGAGCTCGATCTAATACCGGAGATCGAGCTCGATCTAATAATATTATTGGACGAGAAGAGGGCTGGAGAGAGTTGCCGTAAGTCTTCTGTGTCCAGCAAGGCGACTTTCTCCCGGAATGTGGTCTCCAAATCAGCAGCATCCTACACGTATAAAGGGTACGTAAGCACATGAAATTAAGTAAAAAAAAACACATAAGATTAAGTAAAAAAAAACAAGCGGGTTGGGTGGCGCGGTTAAAATACCATTGCTTCATGAAACAAGAAGAAGAAGAAGAAGCAGAAATTTGAATATCATTATACCAATACAAAAAACCGAACTTATTTTTTATATTGCGTTTTGTGGCTACGTATACCATTTCTAATAGAACTCGATTTAACCGAGTTATAAATGCCATTTTTGGGGAATAAAATTTGTTGAACAAAAAAAAAAAATCTTTGTTGAGAGATTTGGAAAAAGATCAAAACATTAACACAACAATGTCTCAAGATTACAGAAGCAGCCAATGGAGGTATTCTGCAAATTATCTATTCTGCTTCTTAAATTAGACAAAATAGGTTTGAAGAACACCTCTCAAAGAGGATACCTCTGGTTCTTTCTATGGCATTTTGTCAAAATTCTACAAGGAAGCGGACACTAGTTAGATTGAGTAACAAACACGATACGATAAACTTTTCTATTTGACACGTTTGAAGTATCCAATAACACCAAAAATAATCTCAATATTAAACCCAGCTAAAGCGTCGGGTGGACACTTTTGTGCCTCTCAGGTTAAGAGAATGAACATTTTTAGAATG
>JAUEKX010210950.1:0-10535 GCA_031834005.1 Dendronotus venustus
GAGTATACATGTCTTTTGCAAAATCATACATTACGGGAAAACGAGTATACCCGTCCAAAGCAGTTAAAGGGTTAATAGTAAAATCGAAAGTTAAAATAAAGCAAAAACATCTACATAGCTTTCACTTTATTTTTGTTTTCCGTTATCTAAATTTGAACGTGCGGGCCGCGCGTATTTTTTTCACACAGTCAGAAAATATTCTGTATCCGCCCCTGTCGTGGACGATTATGCAAATCGTCAACAGATGACAACCTTTTTCCTCGGGAGCAATTTTTTGGACCAGACTGTTTCCCACCTTTTAAAAATTTATAACACGAACCTTAATAAGGATAAAAAGAATTTGCTTCAATATTTTACGGATAACCTAATATAACCTCTTCGCCACAGAAACAGACCTGTAGAAAGTTTGCAAAAAATTGTTTTAGTGCTAAAACATAGATTCTAGGTAGACATGTAAATTAAAATTGTCCCAACTGAGACTGTTCTACCTCACCTTCAGAACCTTTTACCTTTTTTGTTATTTTTAGATTTTTGATCAAAAGAAAACTGCTTCGTAACCTAATTTACACTCTCATACAAATAAACTTGCGTTAAAATCGCTCCGAAGGTATTTCTGATTTTTAACACAATCACAAAGAACAATAAGAAAAGAAGCATGTGGTTATTATGCGGGAAAATTGAATAAACGAGAATAAAAATTTACAAAATTGATCGAATGTATTTTTCGAAAAGACGTTGAATTCAACACATCAAGCTGAGATCAAGAAGCTTCTTAAGTAGCAGGTGTTGGTTCGGAAGGTGTGTCGGTTGATTCCGTTGGCGTAGTATCAGAAGTTACTTCGGTCGTTGTTTCGTTCTTTGATGCTTCGTCAAAATTTTCGATAAGAGCTATAAAAAATGATTATAATAATGGTCTGATTTTTGTTCTACGAGAAAGACTGCAAATAAATTGTTCTGTGTTTCATTATTCACCTTGTGGATATTGATCTTAACAAAGGAATACAAATGTTTTAATACTCACTTGGTACATCATCACTTTCAGTTGCGGTGTCGAGTCGAGCTAAAAAAAGAGAAAAAAAGGACGTTTTAAAAATCAAAACATAACACGGATTGCACATTAATTTGGGGATAATAATAGATAAAAAACTTGTACTTACTCTGAGGCATACGTTCAGCGAGTTTTCGTAGATTTGTTAACCCTTCAGCTCCCTGTAAACATAAAGGATATTGTAAATATTTACTAATTTCCACTACAATAAACTTAATAGTATTTGGGAAGAATAACTGTCAATATATATTTAAAAGCATCTTTGTGTGTTATCACGTTACGTAAGTTTAACGTAACTTTGTTATCTACTTAATCATTAAAATTTCCTAGCGCCTAATTCTGATCTTATTTTATTGATTGCAGATGTCCACATCAAAGAGCTTGTCATATTATGTATATATATATATATATATATATATATATATATATATATATTGTTTTGTAATACAGGTAGATTCTATTCTAATAAACTTTGTAATCGGTAAAAAATATCACAATCAAAGTCTATTGTATTCATATCTGTTGCAACAATAATTTTAAACAAAAAGTTAAAAGCAACTCACGATTTGATTGAGGATGCTTGGTAACATGTCAGTAAGAGCTGTAATGAAACAGATTTCAAATTAATCAAGTTAAAAATATATCAAAGGGATTTCTGCATAAAATAAATACTAAAATAATAATATTTTTACATTATAAAATATGTAGGAGTCCCTTTGAGATTGACCAAAGTTTTTCACTAATTTATAAATAAAAGAGAAACTAATATAAACGATGATAAAAATATGAAAAGCGTTTACGTTTGATTTCCGAAGGTCCAGTGATTGAAAAGGTATTTGCTCCAAGAGATGCTTGCACTAAAAGAAAATTCAACAAAAAAACAAGGAAACATTAAAATGCAACAGCACTTCAAGCAATATACTGCAATTAATTACATTGATAACCATAAATAGCCATAAATTTTTTTCATTTCTTTAAATCTTTCTAATTTAGGCACTGTGCATTTTATTTGTAAAAACAAAAGTGAGATTGTGACAGAGAAAGGGAAATGATGAGACGTACAGATATCATGTATAACCTTACATTAAGAAATTTTTGGTTTTTGCAAAAGTTTCTTCCTTTAAGGAATTCAATTTATAATTCTTCTGATTTACCTAGTAATTTCATTTTTCATACTTTTGTGACAGTAAAGACACCCAAAAAGCTCTAAAAACATTGCAATTTTCCTGATTGACTTCCCAAAAAAATCATTTAAATTTGTCAACCACCAAATTCAAATTTTCCAAAAAAAGTTAAGCCTTTTAACTGCTAAATTAAATTCCCACTAAAATTCCTTCCTTTAAGTCAGATTATACAACTTTAAATATATTGTTTTAATTTTAACATAACGCAATGAACTAGAGGGCTTATCCATATTTAAAATAGAATGACTAACATATTTTGGTATTTATTTACCTTTTGGGTTTTTAAAGTGGATAACTTGTCCATCATCTTTGATCATGTTGACTTCTTCAATTCCTGGTATTGGGTTAACATTCAACTTCTTCAAGGTTGTTTGTAATTTTTTATCATCAGTTGTTGGAGTCTTGTGGACAACCTTCTTCTTTCTTCTTTGAGTTCCCTGAAAAAATATTTATGATATTTAGACTCAATATCATTTTTTAACGCCAGGATCCCTTTAAAATAACCTCATTAAGATATCGCCTGACTAAAAGTTGGTAAATAAAAAATTAATGGTAAATAAATTTACCTTTCCTCCAATTCGCACTTCATTTTGGAGTTTCTTTAACTTATCTGGATTCATTTTCTGTAAAAATAAATAAATCATTTTTGAGAATACTTGGTGCAAAACACATGTCCTTGATCAATATCTTTCATTTTTTGCACATTTTACAAAATAAATTTATAAAAGATATGTTAATGTGAAAATGGAATTGTTTTCATTTTTCTAGTTATTGATAGATTGACTTTGGAAGATTATAATTACCAACTCAAAGTAAAGCTATCAAATTTTGACTTATGTACCCATACTGATAACAATAAAGAAATTTAATAAATAGATGTTTTTTTTTTTGATATCAAATGGCAAAAATAAGAGCCTGTTTTTATTTACCTTGCTATTGTTATGTATAATATAGAATAACTTGCTGATTTTGAGGTATTGACACAAAGACAAGATGTAGATATATGTGGAAATTACTTTAAAATAACAACAAACTAGTAAGTACAGAACCCACACCTCGATTTTAAAAGTGGAGGGGCCAAAAAATATAGTGACCATGGTTGGGGTGAACATGGCACCCCCTATGGCGCATCCCCCGAAGTATAATGAATAAACTCATGCATATTTTCATTACTATAAGGTCTTAGTAAATCTTTCCAATTATTTGTCTTATTAAGCAATAGTTCCTGCTATATAGAATTTATGTATATACCATGAAAGATTATAAATATATAATTGTATGTAAATTTCTTTGAAATCTTTCTTTAAAATCTTGTTTTCCAATCTCTTGCTAACACAGCCTTTTCACAATTTAAACTTCTTGATACTGTTGGCAATTAAAAAAAAGTGACCTCACCTTAGACATATCTGCATACAAAAAGAAAGTTAACAGGTTGTTGTGAGATAAACCCTAAAACTTAACTACCTTCAAACGTGCTATATACTCAGAAAAAAGTTGAGTTGATTAGTCATTTCAGCTAATTATCTAAGCCAGCTGTTATTTATTAGCAGAAGAATATCTGCATTATGATTTACATACAATTAACTTTGTAATCAAACTTGATTAAATGAAATGTTTTAAGTTAATATTACTACTATCTAATAAAAATCCAAAATAAACCTAACCATACATGGAAGAAGAACTTACATGTTGAAGAAAACTTCCACAAACAGACAAAGCCCAATCTTTGATGAAAAGATGATAATGAAACGACGCCTTCTCTCCAAACACACGCGGTAATAAAGAAGTTTGGAAGAGAGCTATTTACTCAAATGCGCATGCTCAAATTAAAGCCCCGCACAGACTAGAGAAAAACTAAATTCGTTATGTCATTAAAATAATTCTCAGCCTTAAAAAGTTCCCCTAGAATAAAAGTCTGAATTACAAGACAATCTTTCGTTTGGATACAACTGTTCTCATACTAAGCAGTTTTTTATTAACATATTTGATAGATTTTGGAAGAAAGAAAGATATGGCTTTATTTTTACAAAAAAATCTCGCAAACGTAAAAATCTCGGCTCCTGATTTGCTGAGTAAAGGTCCAATCAAATCGCGCGTGGAAAATTCTCACATTACGTCATCCGCGGTAAACATAATGTTTTGAATTAGAAGGGAAAGCAGTGCAGCAGACAAAAACAAAAGCAGACAACAAACCGATAACAAAGAAGAGAATATTAAATATCTCGTAATATTAATTTTTACAAGTTTTACGAATGATACCAAATACACTATGAGTTTTAAACCTTCCTCACCTACGGTAATTACTAATCATAATATTATTGAAAATAGAATTTGTTTGCTTATTGCTTCGTTCTTTACTCACCATCAGGGGTAATCACATAGTTTTTATTATTTTCTAACACAATAGTTTGTTCGTTATTTCAATTTCTGCTTATATATCATATTCCATTCAGTAGATATACCTCTGAGCTCGTTATTTAAAAGATGCAAATGTACATGTAGCATAGGATCTAGGATAAGAATTTTTTGAAAACAGAAGTAAGGTATGACAAATATTTAAATATTAGGCTTTCATAAATTTTATTCACAATTATACCAGTAACTATATTTTTTATTGCTAGCTAGCTAAGGATAAACTCAAAGTATGGTGTGGAAAACCTGGTTATTTAAGGAGCACAATATAGATTGTTTACAAAATGTAAATTATTGGTTTCTTATGAATGAATATGGATACTGAAGTTATAAAGTTGTTGTCTATGGCAAAGTTATAGGATTGCCCCTAAAATGATTTGATTTTTACCTTTAATTAATTTATATGCATAACAGATAAATTCCAAATTTTATATTTTAGTGCATGTATGAGAGGTTATAGAAATATTATGTTTGTGAAATTAATAATCAAAAAATTAATATTGCTAATTTTTTGCTAAACTGGTTCTGTTCTTACACATGGTTTGTCAATCTAGATTAGTATTGTTGACCTTGACTTTGTTGATATTATACTTTCTTTCTCTCTTTTGTTTTATGTCGCTGACATGATAACCTAATGCCTTGCTATTTCTTAGGGTAACATGAAGTTATTTTATTATTTATATATTATTAACAAATTTTAGTAGTAGTAGTAGTAGTAGTTGTAGTAGTACATGTATATTTGATATTTTACAGATGGGAAAATTTTAATTTTTTAGTTGCAGTTGTAATTCAGAGTTAACACCAGACTAAGGAAATCAGAAAAAAACAGTAAATTTTGACAAGTTAGGGAATTATACATTAAAATAGTTATCTCTTATCAATAATATAAAGCTACAGGCATGTTCTACGTTGCTTTATATTTGTTACAATTATTAGTATGTATATATATATTCTTTAAAAAGATGTCAAACTATGTATTTTGTTGTGGTGACACAGGCAACAAGAATTAGAGAAATCAGAGAATAATTCTATACATTTTTGACTAAAAATCGAGGAAAATCTGAGAACTTGGTTTCCATATCTCAATAGCAATCCTGTGATTGTTTCTATCCATGGAGGTCTTAAACAATATTGTTCATCTTATTTTTAGTTCAGTGTCTCAATGAAGTTTACAAGTGATAGATCTAATGGGAAAATATAAAAAAATTTGACTTTGAATTTTGATCTTAGGAATGTATTTATTATGTATATATTTATTATTTTGTCATCAATAATTCATAAATCATTTTTATGAAAGAATGTTTATTTTTTGCTATCTCCTTTTTCTATCATATATATATATATAAAATTAAAATACTTATATAGAAAATATCCTTTTTTAAAAGTTTTTTCTTAGCTTTATGTAAAATAGATTGTGACCCAAATGTTGGGTGATTCTAATCTGTTGATTTTAAACATAACATTCTGTTATTTAAATAAAAAAATCAAAATTTTAGATTCCCTTATATAAATGTTTATTACATAGCAACAAAAACAAACTATGTATATATAACATATATATACAATAACTGTTGTGAAACTATACGTGTTCCAAAATGATTGAAATAAGAGTTTAGAGAGTTTATTGGATAGTTTTTTGTAGCCATTTTTAAAAGATGCAAAGAAAAACAAGTGTAAGTAGAGAGAACTCTCTCAAAGTTATTAAAAAAGATTGAAACTGAAAAGCATTTTTGTGCAAATATAAATATATAAAAATATAATATATAATATATCATAAATAGATAAGTTTTCTTTGTTTTTTTATAGACTGATTAAAACTCATAAAAACCCGGTATTGGGAACATAAGATAGCAGACCAAATGACTTTTTCAATTTACAAAATATATAGATTACTTCTCATTCCAAGCCCTATGAGAATTGTTTGTTTTCAAATATTTTACTACCTTCAAAAAATATGTAGTCCTAACTACCATGAGATTAAGTCTGTCTAAAAACCTTCATAATGTTAATTGAAAATGGTTAGCAGAATAGTGTAAAGCCAAAGTCTTTGCTCTCTGACATTACATGGCTTATAATTTATGAATGATGTAAACAATTACTCCATTAATTCATATTTATTGCTATTTATTACGACAAATACTATTTTAGAATAGCAATATATATATTTGGTTATATAGAGCCAATTATCACATCTCTATCAAGTTGTTAATTCTTTTTTCTTAAAAATTTTTTTTTGCAATAAACATCTGCCTCTTTTTATATCCCTGATTTGCAAGGTTTTCAAATATTTTGTCTTATTTACCATATTTTCAGTATATATATAATATGGGATTTTCCATGTGATAGTATGAGATTCATTAAAACTAAACAATATTTTCAATATTACATTACAAAAGTCAAATAAGTGCTAATTTTATCATAACAGAAGGACAAGTAAAAAAAGTGTAAGTTTAGGGCTTTTTAATAAGGTTGTTCTCCACTTAATATATTTGTTTGTTAGTTTTTGTTATTATATCCAGTTATTCTTATTAATTATTGATAATAGAATATGTACATATTATATAGCACTATCCTTCCAAAGGAACATTTTCACTCATTAGTTTAATTAGTTGTAATTATGGTAGTAATTGTGTCCTTTCTTCCTGTAACCATCCTTATAATAGAATATTCAATTGATAATAATACAATGTAGTAAGAATGTCATCAATGGTTTTGTGATAAGTTTTGACAATGTTTTTATATATAAATACCTATCTCATATTTCAAAATGTACTTATATACAGTACATAAAATATCTTTTGAAGTGGCTTTGTTTATGAATTGTCCCACATTACTTACTTGCATCAGTATCACTTTTCTCAATAAAACATTTTGTTCAATACCACAAGGATGTATACATTTGAGTTAAATGTAATTCTTGTGTTAACATATTTAATTCTTCTATTATTTTCTTGGACTTTTTGATTAAATTTTTAGTTAAGTTAAGATTATATTTAAGAGAAATATTTTAAAACCACATTTAGACAATTAGAAAGTTTTTCTCCAAAACTGACTCAAGAAGTTCTATATAATGTTTTATTTAATGTTTAGATTGATAGGTCTGGTGGACGAAAACGAAGTCCATCACCAAGAGCTTTTATCAACAAAAGAGCCCAATCACCTAATATAGACCCACAAGTGGAAGCTGACATGAATCGGGTTAAAAAACAAGTTTCAAAGGTACAGAAAGCGAGATTGTATCTGCTACAACAGCCTGGTCCCAATTCCTTTCTTATTGGGGGAGATTCACCTGATCATAAATACAAAGTCATTGTAGGACCACAGGTATGAAATTTGTGTTGTTTTTTTTGTTTTTGTTTTTTGGATAATCAGCTTACTGTACTTAATGGTTAAGATGTATCAACTATAAATTTGTACTTAACCAAAGAGATTATTTTCCGAAGTAAACCACCTTACCCACCACAGATTATCAAAGTTCTGCTTGTGGGAGGGAGCGATTGTCAGTGTCAAACCTATGAGGAGATTGCAAAACGATTGCTCTACAACTGTTCTCTCTCATGTTTTATAACTATTTGTTTTGTCTTGTTTGAATACAAACAAAAGTCTTATTCTACATAATATCATTTTCTCTATTTTCCAGACATGTACTTGTGGAAAAGAACAATTTTGTATACACGTTCTTTTTGTAATGTTACGAGTGTTTAAAATCAAGGAAACTGATGCACTTCTTTGGGCTAGGGTATTAAAGAATTTTGAGGTATGTAACCCATATTCTTTTACAATTTGTAATTAAAATTATATACATTCACATTTCCAGATTACATACACTCTTAATATTATAAGCTGATACTTTTTGCTTCAATCTATTTTTGCTTTACTTCATTTGTTTTTCATGTTTCCCCTAAAGGTTGAAAGTTTATTTCGAAAATATCACAAGCGATTAGCAGTCTTGTCAAAACAAAAACTTCGACCTTCCACACTAGCTGTCAAAGACAAATCCTTCACTTACAGTGCTTTGCCAGATCCTTTGGTTGCAGCTGGTCACAGCAGCCATTCAAACTACAACAACATGAAAGAGGAGGAAGAGGTCTGTCCTATATGTCTCTCAGATTTAGTTGAAGGTGAGAGCATGACACTCTGCAAAGAAGGATGTCAAAACCGTTTGCATCATCACTGTATGGCTGTCTGTAAGTAGCCTGCTCTCTATTTAGTAGGTATACAGTAGCATATTTTGTTTTCCAGTTTTGGAAAACCAGAAATTTGTTTAGACAATTGGTTGATTTTAACAGATGATCAGGTGGTTTTAACAGTTTTTTCAGGTTGTAAACCTCAATTAAGCAACTCTTAATATCTAAATTTTCAGCAAGCACACTCATCATTTTAAGCACATCATGTAAAGGGGTGGGAGTGTGCAAATGTAAATAATCACTATCATTTTACTACCAATCAGCATGGTATGAAAACGTTTTAACAAACACTCAACTGAATTGTATCATTTTTGCATATTTTTTGTAGTTATAATTTTTTTATCTTTTTTTTATTCTTAACTGTATTATTTTTTAGGGGCAGAAGAATGTCGGAGACGAAAGGAAAAATTGAACTGTCCCTTATGCAGAACTATTTGGCAATCAAAAAGATCGACAGCTTCACCGTTAAAGATAGCAGACAGGTTTGACAAAAAAATCTTATTAATCTCCAATTACATGTTTTTTTGCCTAAAAGAGAAGGATGTTTAATTCAGTTAATGAAGTAGTACTACGAAGGAAATTTAAAATCAATGTCTTCTTAATGTTTTAGCACTGTTTCTGCAGTAAATTCCGAAAATAATAGCTTAATAGAGGAACATGGACTACCAAGTGGTGAAGTTATTCCTGAGATTCATGAAGCAATGTCACAGCCATGGGTGGAGGTATTACTATTAAATCCATCCACTCCTCTACAATCCAATCATCATACTTGTGTTCAAATAAACGCATAAACATACAGCTTTAGCCTTTACTCACTCGTTCATAACTATATTCTAGAAAGAACTATTATGAAAAGGTTATTGTAATGGAAATAGTTTTCAAAATTTACTATTCCGTTTTTTCAACTAGTATAACACATCCATTAAATACTAGTCGTGTATTAAAAACTGACGCTTTTGCCATTTATCTTGTGTGGATTAATTTTCGCCTGGATTTTACTTCACGAACTTCACGAATGAGGAGAATTATAAGTTGTGTTTTTTTTTTAATCTATCCTGTTTCTCGAGTAAAATAAATTTGGAAAGTTAATCCTTCTAAGGCACAAACTTTAATTAATTTTCCTACAGGTATTTGGTAGGGAACCAGTTGCATGTTTGTTTTCAAAAGACTGGAAGCACAGAGAATGCGGGTTGCGTTTCATCAGTCGTAAAGCTGTGAAGGTGTTGACAGAGCGAAGAACAACAATGTCGTACATGGAGAATAAGTGGGAATTGTTGTCAGTTTGTGCCTCAGTTCTTACCCACATCATGGCTGATCCTGTTTACACAGTTTATGTGTCAGCATTGGTGAGCTTCTTTTTCAAATTATTATTTCATCCTGGATCTTGAATATCGAACGTCCTTAATTTCCATTTTTTAGTAGTTTGATTCAAGAATCTGTCATTTGCTCAGATTAAAACTGTTGGCGTCTATGCTATGAATTCGCACTATAAACAGATTCGAAGTTAAGATTGTGTAGCAATTTGCGCTCGGGTAGAAAGAGTATATATATGTTATTATTAAATTATATCCAGTAACAGCCCTTTTAATTTAGGTCGGCATTCGGCATTGCCGACGTAAGAACCGAACTAAGTTCACTTAAGGTCGGCCTTTCCATGCCGACCTGTTTATCGTGTATGGTCGGCATGCCGAAAAACTTATTAAC
>JAUEKX010211172.1:0-10530 GCA_031834005.1 Dendronotus venustus
CTCTTCGCTCGCTCCGCGCGTAAAAGTAAACAAATTGTTTTCTTAAAACTGAGAAAAAAAGCTTGTGTAAGAAAATTTTTTAATATTCTGTTTATACTAAGTTGTTTGTAACTCCTTGTGCTTGTAAGTGATGTTTGTTGTAAATTTTGGTTTACAAAGAGCGATTTTCATCGAAGACCAAGAGTAAAATTGAAGCCTTTGATGAGGAGTTTCCTTAAAATGAAATTGCCATAAATTTCATTTGCGGAAGTCAGGAGGTTAAACGTACAACCTATTATTTTTGAAAAATAATGCAGATGTCTTTTAAAGGATCCTATATGATATTATTTATATTCATTGATACAAAAATTTTTTATAGGTGTCTGACGAAGGTACTAACGCAATAGCACAGAAATGTTCTTCGCTGACTGAACTTATTATCAGTTCAAACTATGGTATAACAAGAACTGGTTTGTTTTACTTGATTGAAAAATGCACTCAGTTACAGAAGTTGGACGTTGGTAACACATATCTCAATGACATTGCTTTTGAAGGAGTAAGACGCTTTGGGCTTGGTAAAAGTTTGAAAGAAGTACGATTGTACGATTGTCCTAATGTAAGTGTTCTGTTCTAAAATCTTAATGTTAATTGCAAATTATACGTCTATTGTAATTATTAAATGTTCCATAGGGAATAGTGTTAACAGGTAACTGTATTCATCATTTCGTGGGACAAACATATTACAGTATAATCCCTACTTCTAGTTACTCGCTTTTGAATATCCTTGAACCTTCACTAAGCTTTTTCCCGATAACTCGGACAATTTTCTTTGTCCCTTGGAGGTTCAAGTTATCGAGAGTATACTGTAGATTGATACATCTTAAGATTTAAGGATTGTACAAATGGTGTCTGTTTGTTTTATCTGAGTCAGTCTTCAACAGTAATAATATACAGGGTATGCAATTTCTTATGATACCTGCGTATTAAGCTAGCAAATCTATGGAACGTTATCTACCATCTATTATTATTATTATTATCTACTTTTCTAGATAACCCAAAGTTTAATGGCATACTTGGCGTCACGTGGAATATCTGTTAACTGTTGTTTTTAACGAATAGTGACTATTCAGCTATTTAAGTGCTGTATTTTTATATTTTAAAAATATATTTTAAAATGTTATTATGTAATTACACTCCTCGTTTTAACAATATTTTTTATGCAGTTCATATATTCATTTTGGATAATATTCCTTAATCACTCGTTGACTCTTTTTATGTATTAGATTTAGTTATTATTTTAAATTCCCCTTGACCAGTTTCAGCCAGACAATAGTAGGTTCGAAAAGCAATTAAAGTTTTAGAGAAATGTTGAGTAAGTATCACAAATAGCGACCGTGCTAGTATTTTTTAAGGTCATAAAATAATAATAAAAACAACAAAACTATAATGGCAGCAAAAGGCTTATGAAAAAATAATCGTATTTCTCCATCAATAGATTTTTCCGTTTGCTATTATTAAGCAATTGTTCTATTGTTATTGTTCAACCAATCAGTCCAGGTAATTCATCGATTTTGAGTTGCTCTAGTTTTGAATGATAAACAAAATGCTCCAATGAATTAATCGCGTTTTAATTTTTTTTGCGAAGTTCTGCTGAACTTTCGATAAGTAAAGTATATATTATTCGTAGATTTAATTAATTCATCCATACTACCTTATTCGGGCAAAATCTGGCGCATAAAGAGAATAATTCCCAAATTTTTGAATATTTTTTAGGCTGCACCAAATTAGTTCTTTTGACTGACTGAGTTAATCCCAAAAATATTTTTTAGAGTGACCCAATTATTGTAAATATTACGAAAAGGTTATGCTGATCTAATGACGATTTTACAATGAATTCTTAACTGAAGGTTTATGGTAGAATATATGATTATTTTTCTCGTTTCATATTTTTTTTGATCATATTTCCTTATCAAATTTATTCTCTATGTTGTGCCAAAGGATTTTGTCTGAAATAAAATTAAATCCTTGTTAAATTTTCTATATGTTTGTTACACTAAACAACGGAAATAAAAAAATCTTTTGCCTCTCTTTCTGTGTGGCTGCGCCAAATTTTCTCCGAATAAAAGTTTGTTGTATAGTTTTAAACCAGATTTTCATGTTTCATAAACAAGTTGTTTGTTGTTTTAATATGTTTACAGTTTTGTGGGTCACCGTATTTAAATACCGTTGATAATTTTCTGGCATGACCACCACGGGGCGGGCATACCTTAACAACAATACGATTACGTAATAAAAGGATTTGTTTTATATAATGGTAGTACAGCTGCGAGGACAAAAACCCAAAAGCACGCAATAACAAAATGACCAACAAAGAAGACAAGAAGACCAAGAACGCTACTGTCTGAGGAACACCAGAGTACAACAAATCAAGATGTCAAGAGCTCAAGCTGAAAGTGTTATCAAAAACATTATTCGTGAGATAGCTCACGAGTGTGCTGGAAAGGGACAAGTAGTTTCAGAGACTCTTGTGGCTTTTATGGTAATATTTTCCAACTTTTCCATCCTTTTCATGTTGTTTATGACTTCCACCTTATTGGGTGTAATTTTTTACGTAATTGGCAAATTGGTGGTAACTTGAAATGCAATGATACCCACGTATCTCCTAATAAAAACTGTAAAGTTCACAGAATCCCATACCCAGTAACTACTTTTTACCAAGCCAAGTGTCTCAAATAAATCTTTTTTTGTGTCAAGCTTCCCTTTAACACAATACCAAAAGAGAATAAGAAAGATTTGTTGTTCCTTGTTTATTCCACAACAAGGAACTTCAACTTTATGAGGAATTACCTAGCTAGTGTTTATTCAAAAGTTTTCAAAAATATGAGTCAATTTAATACAAACCAAAATCGAAAGCATTTATAGCTAGGTAGCAAATTTCTCTTGTCACATTTCTAAATATTTAGCTCCATTTTTATTGCATTTTTAAAAAATTGAGGATTTTTGTAGAAAGATTTACACCCTCACTATGTGTATATTTACAATCTGTGACAAAATCATTTTCCTGTCTGTTTGGTAATAAGAAAAAGTTAAATAAAGTTCAAGTAAATATAAATTTTTTTTTTTACAACTATCATGTTTCTGTTGTCAATAGACAATTACGTTTATAGTACTGTCAGTTCCATCTCATTCAGAATTGTCAGCTATAAAATATTAAAAATCTTTCAACGAGAGTTTTTACTTATAAAATTAGTTTAAAAAATATCGCTATTCGGATCCACTCCTAGCCTCAAGTGGTCCATTGTTAAATAAATAAATAGCTATATATAATAACACCACAAAATTGTGCAACCTATGTCTTCAAAAATTTTGCTATCCTTAATTACCCATCACAAGGTGACCTCCTCAACAAAAGATCAGGGCTGGTTTCAAAATGCCGTCATCAAAATAAATTTTTATTAGCTAATTATAAATCCAAAGATTACATAATGTTACAGCGTCTCTAGGAAATAGTGATTTTTTTTAACAAATTTTATAAGTAGAAGCTCTTGTTGAAAGATTTTTCATATTTTATAGCTGATGATTCTGAATGAGATGAAACTGACAGTACTATAAACTACTGTAGTTTGTCAATTTATTTCTTAGAGTTTTTTCTGAGATTGCATATATATAAATATATATACACAAAAAGGTGAAGAATTAAAAATTTGATCATAGCAAGTTAAGTATATATATACTTGTTATCATCTATGATACACTGTAGTTTTGATATCTTTTGAAATTGTTTTTTTTGTCTTGATATTTTATTTTGATTATAAAATATATTTTTTCAGTTGAAAGCTGTAGTTCTTGATCCAGATAATTGCTTCAATGTGGATAGGACTCTGACAAAGCCTGATGTTGAAAAGCTCATCAAAGTATGTTTTCTTGTATATAATTTTCTGAAGACCAATTTTGAAAAGATTCTACTTGTCTAATTATTTGGGTATTTGTACAGCAAGATATAAAAGAAATTTAATTTTGTTTATTACTTTTTCTTTTTGTGAAAGTGAACGACTCAAGTGATAGTTCTCGCAAGCCATTAGAACAGTCATTAAATGATGAAATTCAATATTAATAACAACAATAACAATTAAGTGGTTTTGATTGTTATTTCTTTAGTTGTGTTTGCATGGAGAAACATATTTTTAAACAATTATTTATGTGGAATTGTATTTTTCACATGTGCTCTTTCTTTTCAGGGTATTGTATACTCATACTGTTTTTTTTTGTGGATGACTTTTATGTTATTATTACAATACACCGTATCCCCTGATACTTTGCACTTCTTTCTTATTTTAGACATGCGTTTACCGCTTGTTAGAGAAGGATTCACCTTCATTGGATACCATCAAGATGCAGGTTTACTTTGATATGAACTACACCACAAGAACAGAATTCTTGGAGGAACATAGAAAAGTTTTAGAAAGTAGACTTGAGCTTGTGATACGAGAAATTACGGATAGCAGAGCTCGTACGCGAGATGAATTAGAAGGTACCTATTTACAAAAATAAGCTTAAGTTCTTTTAAGCGCTTTTTGACTCTTTGCATAATTACAGTATATAGAACAAATTGTATTTCATGAAAGTTTTGTTTGGAATTTCTAATTTTTATTTTAGTTTTGTATACCAGGATTGTATCATATGTTTTGTTAAGATCAGGATTAGGTTCACCAACAGACATCAGTGTGGTTCGCGAAGCAGCAGGTTTGAATTTTAAATCTATTGAAAATTCGTATTGACAGTCATATAAAACGTTTGAGCCTTTCCAATTAAGCTTAGTAATAATTACATAATAACTAACTTAAAGTCCAAATTAATAAACAATAAAACAGCCAAACCGTATTTTTCTTGGTTTTGTAAAAATATTGCTAGAGGTGGGAAACCGTTTAATTCATTAGTATCAAGCAGCTATAACTTGCATAAAATAGCATTGCATTTTTTTGAGGAAGGGTTGCGCAAAATTTAAAGAACGAAAATTTGAGGGAGTGAACTAATCAGGGTCACCAAAATTTAAGGAATTATGGTACCTTTTGGTAAGGTGTTAGACATATAAAGTTTTTTGTTTTTTATTGTTTACAGCGGCATTGCAGAGTGTTTTCCCACAAACTGAACTCGGGACATTCATGTCACTGGTTAAGAAAGACAAGGAAAAACAATTGGAGGAGCTTGCATTGATCGTGACTGGTATTCGCTTATTCAATCGAGAATGTGGGAAAGGAGGAGAAGGAATTAACGACAGTAAGAAAGAAATACTCGAGACTGTCTTAAGGAGAGCTAGAAATCTATTATCTTTTTTCTAACTTTTTTACTCTCCTCGTGAGATGTTTGGTCCACTGTGGATCCGCCTCTGAGAGTAGCTCCAAGAGTAACAAATGAAATAGTGGAGGAGTTCTCGGAATGCAACCATAGTAAACTTGATTCATAGAAATTCGAATTCTTTTGTATTGAAACATTCGCGGATTGCATTTTTTGTGTTTAAAAGATTTTATAGAAAAAGAAATAATAATTAAGTCAATGTTAACGTATGAACGGATAATTATTCGATGCTATAGGAAATTATTAAGTTTAAGCTCATTATATGTATATGATAGATGGAATACTCGTTCTTGTAGCAAAACGCGATGGAGATCCTGCTTAGACACGTATTTTTCTTCGCTAAAATATCTGATTGGTTGATACTAGTCAAACCAAAATATTAGTGAATTCTCCGCGCAGCGTAATCTGATTGGTTTACAATTTCAGAATCAATTTTCGTTGGCTGTTTTGTTGATTATTATGTGGGAGAAAAATTGAATACTTTGGATAGCAACACAAACTAATATATCATACATAATATAATCTTTTCAATAGTTCCATTGGTGTTGCAGGAAGCCATACCAGCCAGCATACAAAATGTCGAAGATGAACTGCGGAAGGTCACCGACCAAACATTTCTATACACTGGTAGTTAAATATATATGATTTAACAAATTCCAAAGAGAAAAGAAACTGGCAGCTGGCATAGAGCCAAATAGCTGGAGTACTCGCTATCAGTATAACTCATCAGGACATAAAATAGGGAAACTATATGACCTGAGAGTGGGGAGACCTAAGATCTTTCACTCACACTTCTTCGGTTTAAGCTCGATACTCTTTTGGAATTTAGTCTGGAATTATTCTTATTTCTCTATTGTTTTAAATGCACGTATTTTTTTAATAAGATGCCAGTGAAAATAGCCCTAGTACTTTTTTTTGCGTAGTACTGAAAGGTTCTAACTTGGGTTCTAACTTGGGTTCTGATTATTAATTCATTGAAGTTTGAAATTCGAATAAAAAATTGACGTTCCATTATTCCATCGAATGAAAACGATCTGTTATCATCCTCGCAATAGTTTACAATAGTTTTGGAAAAATAACTTAGCAGTAATAAGTTTCTTAATTTTTTAGAGCCGAAAAATTAACTTATTTAATGTTCCACTATCTAGTTTCTAATAAACGGTTTTCTTATAAAAAAAATACGTGTAATAGATCTACATGTTTTATTTATAAGCATATACAAGCTCAGGTTTAGTCAAAATTTAGGCATATACTAAGCATATTATTGAGCCTTAATCTAACTATATGTTGAGCCTATTATTTCTGTGAATTGCGAGAAAGCCATGCTTACATCATTTGCTGAATAAAAGTAAATAAATCGTTCTATGGTGATATTGTGAAAGAAAATTATTTTCAAGGGAAAAGACAAGCAACATAAAAACCTAAATTTTTATCTCGTGTAGTCTCTACTCTTAAGGATATAACTAAAATTCTAATACAACTGACTTTTCGAAAAAGATTGAAATAAGCATATCACAAGCATAACTTGAGCTTTCTTAACTTTTTTCGTTAAGCATACTCGGGCCTGATTTAGAAAATTCATATTGTTGTAAGGGTCGGATTTCAATAAAATTGTTTTATATAATAAAACAACTCTAGATCTATTACAAGAAATGATTAGTTATTTTAACTAGTAAATTAATTAATTTAATTTGTTTTCAGTGGAGGAAAATTAAATTTCTGGGAATAAATTTTTGTAGTTCCAAAAAAATTGCTTTGGCTTGGCTTGATTTCTTTTCATGCAATAAGTAGAGTATAATTTTTTTTTTCAGCTGTTTTGGAGAACGCATGTTTGAAACACGAATTCCCCGACACATTGGAATGGGCTAAATTGAAAGATGCGCATTTCAATTCTCGTCAACAGGAACACTTGCTCAATATTTTACTGGTTTGTTTGTCTTATTTGTTTGTGCAAACCTCTTCTCATTTTATAAGCAAGTGAAGTTATATTCGCCTATAGATAGTTTTTGCCTGTGGCCCAAACCTTTTTAATAACTCGAACGAACCTATTAATATGAAAGCATGGGTTAGTTAAGAATGAAAACGTTCTTTAATTTTCTTTGAGTAATTACATTAATTATGCGTGTAATTATGCACAATATTGAACTCCAGGTGTATCATGTATCAATCTTTTTATAGTAAAATAGTTGTAATGAACATAAAATTTTCAAAAGTTGTTTAAAATATCACTTTGATGCGGTATAACGGTCATGGACTTGATTTAAAAAAATAGTGATAGTATATTTGTTTCACTATTGTTGCAGGTACTCTTTATAACTCAAACCTGTACCTAGCCGACACAAGACGTCAGAACGACGTCAAAACGTGTAAACAACGTGTAAATGTGTCGACTGGGTAAGAGACCAAGCAAATGTTTTAAATTGTTATTGTTAAAGTTTGGGTTAGCAGAGTTATGAGTGAGGGTTCGAAGGAAATTCAAAAACAGTTCGAGTTACTGGAAGTTCAAGTTATCAGGATTATGCTGTAGTTGAAGCTATAACGTTATAAGAATATTTCATTCTCTCAGAAATGAATATCTATGTAAATGACCTGGTAATGTCCCTTAATATTTTGACTTGCAGCAAGATTTGAGTGATTGCAAGGAGCATATCGAATCTTTACATCTCCAATACCTCGTGCAGATGGACAACGTCAAGATAACCGTGTCGTCTAAAACTGCCGTACCAACTGCACAAGTCTACCCACAATTCATCAGTCTAGCCCACATGTGGTCTGCCTTTCAGGACGAGATGGTCCTGGTGAGTCTACTAAATAACCTGACCACCAGTTTCGAGCAGTTCACACAGGTTGGTACTCGCACAGTAATTTTTCTTGAAAATAGCGGTCAAAATTTTCTTTTTGAACGATAGTAAACATTTTTAATTTCGACCAACACAGCTTTTTTGTGTTGCATTTGAAAGTTGGACTCCCGTGCAAAATATCAGTACTAAGAAAAATAATTTTTCCAAAACAGTATATATACAGTGCTTGATAAGTAACATCTGCCAAATCAAATCCACTTATGGAATAAACGTTGTAATTATATCGCTAGATTGTTAACATTAATGTCACCATTATCGCTCACTTTCGTTCTAACTTAGACGCATTTATCAATGTTCCCAGAAGAGGTTTTATTACCCTACTTGAAGGACGGCTTCATCAAAACAGACATGGATCGTATGAATATGGTAAGATCAGTGCTGTTTTCATTTAAATATTTGTTTAAAAGAGAGAACGCAGGGCTAAAGATCCGTGTTTATTATTTCAAATCATTTTTAGGAGGTCACGGGGGGACCATAAGAATAAATGTACTCTGGAGAGTTATAGGAGGACTGTGTATCTTTCCATCCTCTTGTAGAAAACAACAATATGCGTAGTTTTCATTTTGTTTATTAAGTTGTTGTTGTTGTTGTTAGAATGGTGGCGACGAATCCCGTTTGAATGCAGCAAAGATTTTGAACAAGAACATCACAATTTTGTTTCCGGAATCGACCAAAAATTTCGATCATTTACCTATCTATGCACGGGTGAGTTAATATATCCAAAGGGCTAATATGATTTTACACACAAAAAAGAGAACACCACATGAGAAATAAACAATAAAAAATGCTTACCACCTTTATCTAGAAAGAGATCAATATGAAAGTGAAATTTTCACAAGATTGAGAAAACTGTACACTCGCCATTATATGAATTACAGTTTACGGCTTACGTGTTTAACGTGCTACGATATAGCGCTGTTGTTAATATTGGTTTATTGTTGTGAAATTACCAGGGTTATTGTCCATGGTCTATTTCCACATTCAACGGACTGTTGCTGCCATCAAACCCAAGGATTGGTTTGCTTCAATTCAACGGTGTTTCTTATGGATTCGCTTCGGCCGAAGGTGCTTACGAATTTGCCAACGATCCTGAAACGATTTGTAAAGGTGTAGCTGACGTCGCGAAGAAATCACCCGAGTTGATACAGCTCCTCGAGCTTCACAAACAGTTCGCTGCGATCACTCCCTACTCTCAGGTAATATTTGATCATACATACTTACTTTTTGTCCTAATTTTTATTGTCTATCTTTATTTTGTTTACAAACGAAAGTACATGAAAATTAATTTGTACATGAAAATTAATACGGACAAAAAGTAACAATTTGATCGTTTTATACAATACATTTTTCATGTAAAATGGAAGTGAAAATTATACAATAGTTTTCATTGCTTTAAATTTTTTGTCAGAAAATTTTGCGAGAAGAAAATTTCGAGAATTAATTCGCGAAATTAATTCCTGCGAAACTTTCTGATAATAAAGAAGTTTTCCTTTTTTTCTCAGGGGAAAGAGAAAGGATTTCTTCAACATCCTGTCACCAAAACAGATATGGGAACACAAACTGAGGTTCACCCAATTCAAATAAATCTTGTCAAAACATACGAGTGGAACGAATGGGAGTTGAGAAGAAAAGCACTGAAATTGGTAAAACATCTAGCTCTTCCAAAGAGAAGATCTGTGTACACATGTGTAGGAGAGCCAATAATATTTGAGAAACACTACAAGTATTATATCTTCACTCTCATTCGCAGATGCTGCAGACCTTCTAGATCTGCGCATCGAATACTTCCTTGTGAACAGCTGTTATAAAGAATACACACACATTTTTCTTATAGGCCAACTTGCGTACGAAAATGACACACTCCGTCCAAACAAATCTCAGCAATTATAAAAGAGATAACACAACACAAGTTTATCTCCCGAAGTAAGTTTCTACGGGCACTGTATTCAGGATATCCGGTATAAAACGGAACGCTGTGAATAGCTCATGGACTAGATTATCGTATCATTTTGGTGATTATTTATTTACATATTATATTACAGGGAGCAAAAGACGCAGACGAAACGAGACAACAACACGAACGTGCCCAAACCAAGTGTTTTCATTGCTGGTCTTCGTGGTTGTGCATCAACACGCACTAAAATGACGAAAGTTGACCTAACTCTTGACGTGGATCAAAACTAACAATATATAGTACACGAAAAATTGCATGTTTTATATAACGGGGGACCAAATAAAGTATTCTATTAATTTTTATAGTTGTAAATATAATATATACCCGGGTGTGCAGATAGTTTGATTTTAAAATTTTATTTTTATAAAAAGTAATTAATAT
>JAUEKX010211283.1:0-10529 GCA_031834005.1 Dendronotus venustus
CATTACTTATCAGCAACATGAGTAATAAATACAGTGAATCAGCATTATGTGAACAAGAAAATGTGTATGTCGAGGCTTACAATATCATCGAGAGTCAGCAATAGAAATTCAAGTTAAAAAGAATTCACTTATGCCAAATTCTTTTTTTTTTTTTTGGTTTACCTTATCGGGGAATTTTGACGAAATTTCTAGCAAGTGACGAAATTTTTCCCCAACGAAACTTTTCCCCGACGAAGTTTTTCCCGACGAAAGTTTTCCCCGACGAAGTTTTCCCCGACGAAGTTTTCCCCGATAAGGTTTCCCCGATAAGGTATTCAAGAAATCGAAAGTCATAAAATCATAAAACAACACTACAAAGTATTTCTTCTCAACGATATCTAGATCCAAAGATATTGCTATTCAAAATTTAAAGTAAGCCAGGCATTTTGTTTCGCCTCGATCCGTAAGCTAGACGCTTTGCTACATGTAAATACAAGCCGAGGGATGCTTACGAACAGTTGCTAATATCCGTACCATTAATACTACCCTGGATTTCGCATTTGATGGGGCAAAACCTGGAACTTTAAACAGCAATAACTTTTGATGTAGGCATTTTTAGAAAGTTATTTTTTGGATTTGGATTTCAATGTTACAGTTACTTTCGATATATAGAATAAGATTTTTTTCTAGCATTGGTTGGAACCCCTTTAAAACTCCCAACCATAGATTGTAAGAAATTGCAATTGCAGAATAATTACCCCTGTAGATTTAGCTTAGATTTTTGCTAATAACTAAAGATTTGTCTGTAGCTAGATTTTAT
The DNA here is from genome assembly GCA_031834005.1 of Dendronotus venustus. NCBI lineage: Eukaryota > Metazoa > Mollusca > Gastropoda > Nudibranchia > Dendronotidae > Dendronotus > Dendronotus venustus. The sequence goes on from JAUEKX010211283.1 coordinate 800, forward strand.
ATTGAGTATATTACAGAGAACCTCTTAATTAATATTCTTAAGTAATACATTATTGTTTACATTCTTTGTGCTTTCTCTTTCAATCCTTTTATGGTACGATGACGTCAGAAACGAGGCGCATTGAAATTTTCACCACCGATAGTATAATAAAATTGAAAGATTGAAATTTGCAAAGAAACGCGTAAAACCGGATAATTTTTTTTTTTAACAGTTGAATTTATTGACACAATTTAATTGGCAGTAGGAAGGAAACCCATTAGGAATCATTATGATAATTGGACGTTATCCTTTTTTTCTGATATAAATGCATGCAATTCAAAAGGGCATATACACACATCACACAAAGAGGCAAGCAACAACAAGAACAGAATAAAAATAAAATATAATTTTACTAATTACCCTAGAAAATAGCCAACTAAGAGCGAGACTTATTACCACTTTGGATAGAAAGAAAATGGTGTGGGCGATGGACAGAAAAATATTTATTGTTGCAGTGTCAGCTCTTCTCATTGCATCCAGCAACAAAAATTTTGGCTGTGGAGCTCTTTGTACATTCAAAGATTGTACCAATGTCGGAAATCCCTGCCCGGTAGAAGGATGCTCGGAACTCATTTGTGCGAATATTTTCAGTAAGAATATGTGTGTTTATGATTTTGGGACTAATCTTGTCGCTACTTCGGATGTTCAAAAAACCACTTACCTGTACAATAAAGGGATGGCGTACGCAGCGGATGAAACGCTTTCTGATGCGGAGATCATTTCCAAGCTGGAATCGGACGGAAGACAGTACGATTTATCTCGTCAATTGAAAGAAAGAGCCTTGACTAGTTAAATAAGCGTGATTGTATTTTTCATTGATGTTTTAGGATAAACTTTGCTTAAAATGTTTAGCATTTTTTGATAAGGAACCCTATATCTAGCCAAACTCCTGGCATCCATCAGCCACAATCATGTTTTATGTTATTATGTTTATTGAAAAGTTGAGAAAAAATAAATAAATTCAAACGTAAATATCCATCCTATAAGCAGAGGTTAAAATACTTAAAGGTAGAGAGCTCAATTTTGTTAGATTACTTAGGATTGGCGAATTCTTAATTACTTTTTTGTTAGATCATTGAATTGTTTTAGCAGATTTATTTCATAATTATTTTCCAGTAAAACCGATGATTAATTATTGCTAACTGTCCCAGCTATACTTAGAGATTTAAATAGTGCTTAATTTATGAATAATTATTATGTAAATGTATGTAATTCTATAATAAATGTTTTTAAAGAAAGATTATTTTATGAATAAATATTATGAATGAAACTACATTTGCTTTCTATGCTCTTTATACATTTCCTTGCAACATAACATTATGTTTTTTAATTGCGCTTTAATGTGTTCTCTTAAGACCTAATGAGAATAAAAAATTCAATAGAAATAAAATTCTTTGTTATTTTACCAAAAAATAATAAGATTCCATGGACTAATAATAGATTTTTCTAACTGCTTCGCTATAAATCTAAAAAGTGTATTCCCAAAGCACTACTTAAGAAAAGTATATAATCAACTAGCTTGTTGTATATTTAAAATTTATTAAAAAGTTTGTTGATCTTGTCCAAGTTTACACAGTAAAAAGTAAATATGGGCAAACTGTATACCAGAGACGGACTAACAGGATCGGTAACATCTGCGAAGGAGAGTGAAAATACAATTATGTTATAGTATTTCTCAGAGATAATCACTGTTTTACTCTCCTACACGTATACTAGGCCCTCTAGACCCATCTCTAAATAATTAAGCCCTCTTTTGTTGGTGATGCTCACCATCCACGATTAAATTATTTTTAGGAATGAAGAAGTGATTATAAAAAAAAGCTTCATTTACTTGACTTTGAAACATTTATTTAATAAGTTAAACTACAAATTTTAATGAGTTGTAAGAAAGAACCTCAAAATAAAATAAAAAATCTGAAAGACTTGGAGACTGGAACTAGTAAACATTTTTTAATTATAAATTTATAACTAAATTTTGAAGATTTTGAAAACTGTTCAAATGATAATGATAAAACTGTTTATTTCATAACTCCAAAAGAATGAATAAAGGTTCAAATTTGCTTAAACTACCTAGCGATTTTTATATATTTCATTTAAGAAGAAAAATTTGGTTATTATAATTATTGGGTAGTTGGTAGTTTTTGCTATTCACAAAAAAAATTGTTTATCAAAATTTTGGAAAGTAATACAATTGTCTTGAAAAGTCAGCTAATTCCCATTTTCGCTAAAACTTTAAATTTGAAATTTGGCATTGAATGGATAGGGAAGCCGGAAAACAGTTGACAGATAATTTTATTGAGCAATACATTTGAACAAATGAGAAGGAAATTCTTTTATAATCATTCTGAAAGCTGTATATTATCTTTATATATTATATTGTTCTTTCTATAAATGCTTGCACGTCACAAGTACATAGATAAACATAAGCATTGTCATCTATTTACGCGCTTATTCACCTTTTAACACAACGAAAATTGTCTTCCGAAAGAATTCTCCAAAGACAGTAAAAAAGAAAGAAAGTGAAATCTTAAATTTGGTTACAACAGATAATTCTGGACCAGCAGAGAATTGATTGCCCACTTTGAGTCTACGTTAAGCCTACAAGATCAAGTTCAACTTGTTTTTTACCAGCAATTCCAGAATCTACAGAATATCATGTCAATTGAAAGTAAAGTACTGGTTGTTGTAGCGTGCATTTTCATCATGACATCCAACAACAGCAATTATGGTTGTGAAGCTTGCATATTCACGCTTTGTGGACACTACGGGACTTGTCCAGATTCTTGCCCGAGTTATACGTGCGCTAATGCCGGCTTTGCTTGGATGTGCATCCCGACCTCAATAGTCAATCATTTCACTTTGAACGCTAAAAAATCGGATTTCCTGTACCGTAAAGGAGCTGCGTACGCGGCGCACGAAAATCTCTCTGAAAAGGAAATAACTTCAATGATTGACTGGGAAGGAAAACAGTACGATCAGTTGACGAAAGCAAGTAGCCTTGAAGAAAACGTGTGATTGTATTCGTGTTTTATTCTTTTTATCCTGTGTCTAGGAACTCGTTATGAAATGTTTTTTACCGTTTATTACATCGAAAAGGATTAAAAAAAGAATGACAACTTTGTATTTTGTATTTTACATTCAAATATGGAACCCCGTAATCGCGTCCGGCTATTTCTTCTAGTGTCTGTTAATAGAAGTTTTTGCTAATTTGTAATCATAATGTAATAGAATGTCTATATTGATATCAAATATTTTTATTTATTATTTACTTATTTATTTATTTATTTTATCAGGATGATCACCTCAGTAATAAATTACTGTTGTTATAGTGAGACCTGATAATATATATATATTATATAAGGTATTATCATTTATTGTTCAAATTTGTTAAAAACTAAATACTAAAAAACAGTATACATACTACTGACAGTTTCACGTTATGTGCGATCCTCAGGTATCACCATTAGTTTTTCTTCTAGTTTTTAGTTTTTAACAAATTTGAACAATAAATGATAACATCACGCTCTACTTTGCACTGTCTTTGGCATCACTCATCACTAATATAAACATGCCTATTTATAAGGTAGCTATGTTATTAAATCTTCACTTTAGCTTGTTAAAGCAAAGTTTGTTCTGGAAATAATAATTTCTCTTAACTTTAAATTGTTACTTTTGTATTAAGAGAGAGCCGGCATACAACGTTATAAAGACATCATTTCAAGCTTGATCGAATTCTGAAAAAATTATAAAATTAATCGATAAGAAAAATAAATTATACTTTAATATTCTTCTTTAATATTTACACAAGTATAAAATAAATAATTTTAAAGGTAGAAAAATCAAAATATCCTTTTCTTGTTAAATAACTCGTGGAATAGTGCTCAAAGAGATCTTTCACATGAATCAGAACTTTTCTTTCCAGTGTTTCGTATGTACTTTAAGTTGATAAGTGAGCCAAGCATACATTTGAGATATTCTAGAGTTAGTCACCGATCTCGAATGCTGCAAACACATGCGTAGGAGAACAAAAAACAATGATGACCCGTGAAACACTACAAGATTATTTTATTTTTACTCTCCTTCGCAGATGTTGCCGTCCTTCTAGTTCCACCTCTGGAGAGTACACTATATATAAAGAACTAAAGATCAGAACTAAAGTTGCTTAGAAGGTTTTTTAAATTCAGTTAGCTAGTTTAATAACCAAAGTGAAAACTACATTATACCAATTTGTGAATATCATATAGTTGATTAGAACAATTTTAATGTTTTCCTTCCTCATTGAAAAATATTGCACGCTCCTAATGGGAGTAAACTAACCCGCCCCTCTGATGTTTAAAAAGGGACGTTGTTTGGACACCAAAACAATATCATAACAACATCACTTCGTTGTCTGAGAATAAACATGAGGAAGAGAAAGTTATATTTATCTTTCGTTTGATTTCTATTTCATCTTCCTAACCCCACATCACTCAGTCAGTGAATTACGAATTCATTTGTTTCGTCAAACCGATTTTGAATATTTGCTGGCTTGGGACGTCCCTAAGGAAAACTTAATTTATTTTATTTATTATATTGATGTTTTATTTTTCACGCCTCACCATCGATTATATATTACTCTAGTATTATATGAACAGATAGTGATTATCAATATATTATAACATGAAATGTTAGAAATAATGGCTCAAAAATATCGTAAATACGAACAGCTGCACTTCCTGCGTGAAGATGAGAATACAGGCTAATTACAATCAGATTATTAATCCATAGGGAAACAAACTTCTGCGTAGGAGCATGAAAAAGCAGCCGTCGCTGTAGAAACAACACAAAAAGCAATTGTTCTGGTCTTCCTCGTAGATGATCCTTCCGCAGGATAATTTACCAAGGTATAAATATAGATAATTGATTATTGAGATAAATTAGATTTGTGACAAACTGGTACGTGAGGCTACATGTGATTTAAGATATAATATTAGCATTATAAAAAGGCTGGATGATAACTGTAAACTCTAGAACAATCAATAAGCCAATCAAGCAAAGCAGCCAACGAAGGAAGATCATTGTATATTTTAAAGATATTTTGAATTACACAAGAAAGATGAACAACAATAAATCGTGCATTCTAGTCTACATTTTACTCTTGGTTACCACAGACACATTCAAGAAGGCGAATGCCTCCTGCATTTTCCGCTCCTGTTCGGAGTATCTGGTTGGAGGAAGTTGTGAATCTGTTGGAGAAGAATGTGGAGACCTTATGTGCTCCACATTCAATGGTAGCTATAGGTGCCTTCCAGTCGTGGCTAGGGACGAAACTGCTGACATCGATGATAAAAATGATGACGACGATGACGATGACGATAGTAAAAGATGATAGTTAAACAATTATTATTTCCATTTTCACATTATATATATACATATTTGTTTTGTGTCTTGTATTTATAAAAATACACTTAACTATTTAACGAATTATATAGAAGTAGATAATAAATTTTCTATTAGTTTTTATCTTCTGATTATCGTTTGATGTAAAAGAACGCACCATAAATGTTATTAAAGCATATATGCGTAATCGCCAAATTCTGTTTATCGCCAAAAAATGACAAAATATTTCAATTGGCTTTCTTAATCTTCGTAACAGTCTGGATGATACAAAGATACTTCTAATGTCTCAATTCAATGGGATTGCATAAGACTGTTCGAACCTTCGAATAAAATGTTTCATCAATGCTCAAACAACGTCCTTCTGTGCTGACTGAGAAAGTCGTATGTTATCTAAGGTAGATCTAAGAGTATCATACATCTGAGAAAAAGTCAAAGATAATTGTTTCTCACTCTTCTTCGCATGTGTTTGTTGACCCGCAGGGTGTGCTTCTGGTATGGAGGTTAGGTCCAGGTCAGGGGTCCTGGATTGTTGGTGGACTACAGTTATTACTATATAATGGACGCGTGACCTTGATGGGATGACCTGACCTCTGTTGACATTCTCAACACAGTTAATATTATCTACAAAATGGAACAAAACTGACAGTAAATCACCAACACCAATATCCTGACTATCGGATACCGAACAAAAATTTCTGTTTCATGTTTATATTAGTATTAAAATTATGTGACTTAAAATAGTCTAATAAAAATAAATAGTAGTAATAAAAATTATAAATATTAAGTAGATATTGCATGACACCAAGAGTTTATAAGTTTGATATTCAACGATCAAGGACATGCAATATCTGTTTTATTATATACCAGAAAATAATTATTTTGACATTTACATAAGTGCAATGTCACAGTAGTTATTGCGCGATAGTATGAAGCATGCAAATTGATTATAGATAAAAAATATCTTCGTATTATATAATAAACAGCATTCCAATAATACTATTGTCTTGTGGTTTTACATACAATTTGTGCGAATCATTTTCTTAAAAAATGTTTTAAAATTAGATTACCTTACAGGGATTCCTGTATACTTTTTAACATATAAAAATTATTATTATTTTAGTATCTAGAGATCTTTCCAGTGAATATAAAATTTTTTGTATACACAAACACATAATTAATTTGATATCTGTCCTCTATCTCGAAAAAAGCGGGACCTGTTACGAAAAAGGTTGACCCGAGTAGCAATCTTGAAATTTCGTGTAATACTTTCAAAAAATACATTCTAGTCAGCTTATTCATGTTTTCGTAATTTGAAGTTAACTAAAAAGTGTTTAAAAACATTTTCATTTTTCAAAATGTTAACCCTGATTGCTAGTATACAATGAAGAATTTTATGTCGTACGGTAAATTTTATGGTTACTTTCATTTTTCATAGTCTACAGAACTAGATATTTGCACAATTTTACATATATTTTTAATGTTCCTTAAAATAACAACCTCAATTTTTATTTTTAAGCCATTTACTTGTAAATAGGTTAACCCAGGGTCGAGCAATCTCGCGTCCAATTGATCTCACCTTTTTAGGTGAAATATAACCGGTTTTATCTATAGTGTTCAAAGAAAGTGAACATCAATCAATGTTTCTCCAATTGAAATACCGCAGTTTATTGGTTTGCATATGCACATGTCCTTTGTCAAGCTTCCAGCATATTGAATGTATTGGGCAAAAGAAACAAGATTTTCACCAATTGCAGACGTTTACACCAAATGCAAATTGAACCAGAAGTTGTACATTCTATTGATGAACAAATCATTCCTACAAAAACTAAATATAGTGGTATTAGACAGTATAACCCTAAAAAACCTGTAAAGTGGGAATTCAAAAACTTGGTTCGCGCAGGTTCTAGTGAAATAATGTATGACTTCTTCCTTTATCAGGAAAAAGAAAAGAATGAGAAGGTTACTGGTTCCTATGTTGTCCTTAGACTACTTGAGACACATCCGCAAAAGCGACGCTACAGTGTTTGTTAACAACTGGTTTTCTAGTATCAGCTTGTGTCTTGCCCTCAAAGAATACGGTTATCTCTGTGCTGCTACACTAAGGTCTGACAGAACAAAACGATGTCCATTGCCTGCTGAGAAAGACCTAAAATCAAATGGAAGGGGAAGTTTCGCTTATTCGAATCGATGCTAACAATGGTATAAGCATTACTAAAATGGTACGATAACAAGTGTGTCCAGATGATTTCCAACTAGTGTGATGTCAGTGCCTCTACTAAGGTAATACGCTTGGATAGAACACAACAAAAGTATATCGACATTGAGTGTCCAAGGGTTGTGCAAGAGTACAACAAATCAATGGGTGGAGTTGACTTGGCGGACATGTTGATTTCTTTTTATCGCACAACAAGGTGGTACATCAAAGTCTTTTTCCATTGTGTTGATGCTATTATTATATGTATTACAAAAATAAATGCTTGGCTTGTCTATCGTCGTCATTGTGACCAGAGAGGTGTTTATCAAAGATTTCAATTATCGTTATTGCAATTCATATCATCAATGGCAAGTGCCTTGACAACAGTTGGATGTCGCTCTAGAGCTTTAGGAAGACTACGCCAATCTACTAACGGTGATTCACTAGCTGTAAAACAAAGATGTGTCGCCCTAAGACCAGTTGCTGATGTACGTTTTGATGGTGTTGGACACTTGCCAGAACTTCGCGAGAAAAAGAATAAATGTCGTCATTGTAAAACTGGGACTGGGAGAGTCTATTGTAAAAAATGCAACTTGTGTCTTTGTTTGAACAACAACCGAAATTGTTTTTACGACTTCCACTAAAGAGACATAAGAAAAATCTTTTTAGTGCATTTATTCATAGTTCTTTGTATTTTCCCTTAGCTTTTACTCAAGAATTTAATCATAAAGATCTATACATAATTTCCAAAAACATATATGTTTGTTTGCTGACAAAATATTTTTGCATATTTAAATTCAGAGCATCAAAATATACATTTCTGCCAAAAATCAATTTTTTCAATCAATTGCGAAACAAAACTTATTTGTTAAAAAAGTCAGTTTTATTCTTCCAAAACCAAATTTTAACAATTATTTTTCAAATTTTCGATTAACGGCTAAAGTATCGATTTTCCGTCCGATATATTTTTGTATTTCGTAACAGGTTCAATGTAAAAGCGAAAAGTGTAAAAATGTAAAAAATGTAAAGAGTGTAATTTTGTGCATCATAATATCAAAAAGATTTCCTCGCTTTTTTCTTCTTTTTTTTTCAAGAACCATTAACAACATCCTGTTTTCGACAACTATTCAGTTTTTTTTTTTTTTTTGAAAATTGAATTTTTTGTAAGAGGCTGGATTTCCGATGGTACGTAATGACTTTTTGCGGTCATTAAATCAAAAGGGAAATATATTTATATAATCATAAACGTAATGTAAAGTACGACACTCTTTCTAATCCAATTAATCAATGATTAGTAGCTCACGGAAAGTTATAAAAGTTAATTTGTATAAATTTATATCCTAGAAAACAACAACAAGCAATACGATCTTGTTTGTGTGTTTGTGTTTACGCTTCAAAATCACGTTTCTTCCTTCCAAATAAAAGGAATCTGCGCAGTTTAATTTGACGGCACAACAATTCTAAAATTTGCCCTGTAAACAAAAAAAATTCATATAATCAAAATAAATATGATTCCGTAAATTAATTGCATTATCGGACAATAAAATGCATTCAAGGAAAATCCCGGTACTCTTTTCATTAATTAAAAACTTAACTTAAACTCATCTCTCATCCTGCTTTTTTCCTTCAGAAAACGTCATCGAAAATAAGGAAGGTTATGTTTGTTTGTAAATGAAATCTTCTGATAAACAAATGTGACAGCTATAATGCATTTATGACGGTTATTACATCTGTCTACCATTCCTGGCTATGAAGCCGCAGAGCTTAGTGATCAGGTGACTCGTCTAACCGTACCAAGCACATTTGGGAAGAAAGAGACTGTACCCCTATAGTCTATACTATACTTTTGCGTAGTCGGAGCTCAAGGGTAGATTGGTGTGTTCCTGGCTTCAAAATGGTCTTCCTTCTGGTATCTCGACTGCTTTAGGTAGCGAGATTTTCAAACTTTCCGGAGATTTTTACATATTTACACGTTTTTTTTATAAGAAACTAGGTGAAGGGTCTAGTTCTAAAAGTTTCTTAATTTTGGTAAAAATTTTGTTGTTTTTAGTTCCAAAAGTTTCTTATTTAGTTTCTAATTATTTTTGATAAAAATTTTTATCCAACGAGTGATAGTTC
>JAUEKX010211614.1:0-10525 GCA_031834005.1 Dendronotus venustus
TTTCTCTAAAGAAGCTTGTCGACTGTTGCCTTCTGTGATTATAAAATCATTTTGAGCTTTTTGATTGTGCTAATAAAAATGAGATTTTGCTCATTTACTCCAAAGAAAAAGTCTTCTAACCTGACCTACCTCATTCAACTTTTGAACACGTCCTTTGTATTGTAATTAAGCTGGATTGTTTTGAAATGTAATGCTTCCAAAGTCATTAAAGAAGTAGTAGATCAATCGGTATGGACTATGATTTGACATATACAACGGTGATTAGACGGCATGTCTTCATGTGTGCTCCCAAATGATCCTAACAGAGATCAGATGTGTTTCTCGTATTTCGATCAATTTTGGTTTTATGTAATAAAAATAGTATCATTCTTTCAAAAGATATTTTAAATTTCTTTTAAGAGATCTTCTCGTCCTGCCATTTTGCAGACGACAATAAGAAAACCGTAATAAAATTCCGTAATACCATTATAATTTATTTTTTTTATTTTTTTTGTCAAATATTTATACAGGATAGTCTCTCAGTACTAAATACTGCTCCCATGAGGGTCCTGTAAAAAAAACATAAAACAAACAAAAAAACAGTATATATATATATACAAAATTACAAAAGTGTTATAAAATAGTTAAAAAACTTTAAAAAATTCGAAAATAAATATAATGATAACTATGAAATCATTTATATTACATACAATGTTATTTATTTAAAAAAATGATTATTTATCTTTGCTAATTAAAAACGTGTTAAAACTGTTTTCTTCCCTAATTTCGGCAAGATTATTGTATAACATTGCTGTATGTAATAACAATGCAGGTAGCGTTACAGCTTGATGTTACTTAATCTATTAATCGTCAGTCGTAAAGTATTACTCAAATCATAGTATTCATGAACTCATGATTTATCTATAATTGCACTCCAAAACGTGATTTCTAGTAATAATTTAAACGAGTACTGTTGCTTATAAAAAATGTTGCTTATAAAAAATTGTCTTAAACTTGAATATTAAAAAATTTTGCCGGACGTCTAAAAAATTCTAGGTACACCGCTGAAATCTAATTAGTTTTTCAAATTAGTGCGACTTAATAACAGTGTATAATATGTATAATTTATCTGTTTATTATCATTTAATAATAAGCTGTTTTATAACGTTTTGTATTTAAATTTGCATTTCTAACTTAAGGATCTCTTTTTTGTAAATTTACTTATTAATCAGCAACGAGAAAAACCATTAATATTGTGTGTTTGTTTAAAGAAGCATTCATAAGTAATTGATTTCAAATAATTAATTAACAACGACCATTAATTGTTTTAACTTCTAAGATTCTATTCTAAATTCTTATTTGATTTATGTACAAGAAAAACTAGTATTAATTCTTTATAATTTGTAATCAGATAGCAAAGATTATGTTACAACAAGTTCTTTTCATTTTTATATTTAGCACAGTACTTTATGTGGAGTTCTACATGGCTGTAACAGTCCTAAATATGAGTACGAAAAAAGAAAGTAATAAAACAAAACTTTTCATTATCAATAAGAGATTTTACTTCCACTTTTTTATATGTTAATACATAAATTGGTAATGTTATAAAGTTATACTAAAATAGAGTACAGTTTTTCTAACTTTTGCATTTTATCAAATTTTGTTTTGTTTTTGTTTATAAAGATAAATCTGCTAACCACCCCATTTTCGTCTTCGTCTTTATCTCAAAACCTTGATTATTATAGTTTATAGTTTTCAGTGTGTCTAAATTAAAACGAAACGAATAGCTGTGAGTATTTTTATCGATTTACGGGATAATGCGAGTTCCCTATCACCAATTAAATGCTGTTCTGTTCATGTACCAGTAAATCCATGTTATTTCTCTTATGTTAATATAAAATAGTTTTGTATGTTATAATTATTGTTTTAAAACACTTTCAATTTCATTATCACTGTGGAAATATTATTATCAATTACATTCGAAATCCATCAGTAGATCCATAAAATCGTCCATATTCTTCCAATTTTTTCTTTCCTTCCATCGAATAACAAGTTCTTCTTTTATTCTGTTTATTCGCCAAAGATTATCGGGAAACTCCATTTGTATTGCTTTGACAGTATGATTGTTTCCCCTGAACAACTCATCCAATCGTTGTATTATTCCATATTTGTTCTTCAATCTAATTCCGTACATAATGTCATCGAAGAAAAGAAATACGTTTAGTTTGCTACCGTCCATAACACCAGTCTCTTTTAGTTGAGTAACCGTTATATTTTCTTTAAGGTGCAATACATAAAATTCAGGAAACAGTGATTTAAATCCAGGAATGAAATTATACTCTTTGTTTGAAAAGAGTAAAAAACGTACCACCTCGAGATTCCCAGCACTATGATATTTAAAAATAATTAAATTGATAATCCAAATATAAATATTCCTAAAAAGATCAAAATATGAAAACGTGTTAATTTTTATAACCGGAATAATTTCTGTCTTTAAAACTTGGAAGGTGTCTTTTAAGTTCATAGCGATTGTAATCGGGATTTTTGATAACATCAATAATTTGCTGTGAAACCAGATTGCTACGATAAATACCCAACAGCTTTTGAATTTTCAGATGTCTTGGAATTTTCTTCAAGTAAGAAATTTCAGCAAACGTAGACACAATTATGACAGCAACGTTTTGTTCTGTTTGAAGTTTGTAAATTATGTCCAAAAGATCTCGTTCCAATTTATTGCCAATGAAGATGACCAGTGTTCTTCTATTCGGTGGCGTATTGCCGTTAGCAAAAATCTGTAAAAATGTTTCTAAACCAACGCTTTCAAATTGAGAGGTCATTGATTCACCAATTAATGTTTCCACTAATTTTAAGTCAAAAGTATTTGAAGTCAACTTTGGATACGATGCCAAAGTACTTAACGACAACTTCAAACATGCTTCATTTTCATATTTCAATAATGATTTGATAATATAAATAATTTCGCTAAGTATACCATATGTAAACTGTCCTTTCCCCATATAAGGTACACGACGGAGTGCAGCACGGTAAAAACTAATATCAAAGAGTACAGTGACATCTCTCTTGCTTTCACATCTATTCTTCATTTTGAATGTCATCCTGCATTGCATAATCACCAAAATCGAGGAAAAAATGAAAATTAACTGTAACTTAGTGCAATTCATCTTCAAGTATGTTTTTTGCTGTCCTACTATACTTTGAGTTTTCTTATTCAAAATAATATCCTGGCTAAATAAGGTTTTCAAAGATAAACACTTCTTTCGATATGCTTTACAATATAATTCGAGCCTTTTAATTTGCTTGTCGAAAGCTGTTGGTTTTGTATGTGCTGATTACAGAATTCCCTAGATAAATTCCTAATTAAGGCAATCTATTCATACATTTTATTTCTTTGTCCTGATACGCGTCAGAGATGTCACTGGATATTAAATCAATAGGCATAGGATTAGGAATTGATGACTTAAAAAACCTACAATCTCTTATATGCATTATAGCATACATCTTTATAGCATAAAAAAAATTTATGAGTTTTCATCTGGTTTTTTCAGTAATTTCCTTTCATCTTTTCGAGTTTTAATTTGTCAAAGGCTAAAATCATCTTTGACATGATCTTTTTTTCATGACAGTCTAAATTTTGCAGGATGATAGTTATGTGTTATATAGAACACGTGAAAGGAGTTTTATTTTGAAGGACTACTTCTTACATTAATCGACTTTGGCTGTACCTCTCTGAAAGACTGAAATATCTTTGATCGCGCAAAATGTTTTGAAAAGACAACTTTGGTGCCTTTTTCGGCTCCTTTAAAGTCACTAAACACAATAACATCAAACATTATCAATCGATTTGATTGGAAGAAACTCCATGGGTGATATTCTACTTGCATAAATCTTTCATTAGGGTTCTTCTTTTAAATTTTGTAAAACAAGCCTATCTAGGTTTGAAGAAAAGAGTGATTGAGTTATCCTTATTTCATGATTAACTTACGCAAACGAAACGATAAGAATGGACCCTTTCAGTAGAAGATAAAGATAAATAGGCATCAAAAAATAGGCATCTGTCAAGTACTATGAGGTACAAAACTCATTGGGTTAAGTTGTTTATTTAGTTGTTTATGAAAGGTTATCTCTGATTACCTTTAATTAAATCAAGCGCTGTAATATTGTGATAGGTCTATGAAAGACGTAATAAAGTAATTACAGTTTCCTCCAAACATTAACACACATACAATAGAATCAACTGTCTGAAAAACGTTTAACACGTGCTATGGGCTGGATAGCATTTTTTAGAATAAGTATAAACACTTCTAGGAAACTGACTTTCAAGAAAGTGCTTAGTTAATGTAAGTTCATAGCAATAAGATAAACAATTTTGAATAAACGTTTAATAAAAGGCAGAATAAAGGTTAAATATCGTGTATAGAGAAATTTCTAGTCTACAAAATTTAAAGTAATGGAAGCTCTAAGATATATGTAGAGAGATTTTAAAATCGAAATCCGAGACATGCTGCTCATGTTGGGTGTTTAACTAACGTATGGGCGCTTACAAAGAAGTATACGCCTATATGACATATTGAAAGTAAAGACTACTAAACTATCGTAGCGCACTACAATTGATGGAAAAATTAAAAATTAGAAGAGATATTCCATTATTATGGGAGATAATGTAAGGTTATTAAACATAAAACATCATAAAAAGAGGGATATTTGACATACATGTATCTTTCATTGGGTTTTCTCTTTTGAATAATGCAAAAGAATCCCAACTCGGTTTGAAAAAACGAGTGATCGAGTTGTTATTATTTCATTATATATATATATTTACGCAAAAAAAACGATAAGAATGGACCCTATTAGTAGAAGATAAAAATGGATACGCATCAAAAGTGTCTTTGACGTACTGTGAGGTACAAAATAAATAAAGTCAATTATTTTATTTAATGACCCTCTGATTACCTCTAATTAATACAAGCGCTGTAAGCTTGTTACAAGCCTGTGAAAGAAGCAATAAATTAATTACAATTTTCTCCAAACATTATAGACACATATAATAGTATAAACAGTCAGTTAAAACCTTTAGTATATGCTCTGGGTTAAATAGTAATTTTAAGATCAAGAATAAACTCTTCTAATAGACTGACTAAAGAAGTTTCTAGTCTATAAATTACAAACTTATGAAAGCTCTAAGGTACATGAGAAGAAAACGTATAGGCGCTTATAAAGAAGTATACGTGTATGTGAAATACTGAAAACAAAGGCTAGTAAACTATAGAACGTAGTGCAATACAAGCGATAATTAAGACCAAATTAAAAATAAAAATGGTAATCTAAAAATTATTATGTCATCAAAATTTATTTGAAATTTACTACGAAGAGTTTTTCTTACTAAATGTTACATATTCGATTATACTATGTAGTGAAAACATTAGGTGTTTTGAAATTGATACTAAGTAACTGTTTTGAGAGTAATTTTACAAAAACATTAACAACACAGAACAAATGTTCAGTTTGTACAATTTTGCCAAGATTTGCATTTTATAAAGTTATGTTTTGTTTTCCTGCATAAACAGAAATCTGCTAGGCACCATTTTTCTTATTCTTTATCTCAAAACCTCGATTAAATTTTATAGTTTTTAGTGTGTCTGAATTAAAACTCTTATCAGTTTACGGCATAATACCAAATCCTTATCACCAATTAAATTTGTTTTGTTCATGTACTAGTAGATCCAAGATATTTCTCGTTTGTTAATATATAACAGATTTGTATGTTTTAGTTATTGTTTTAAAACACTTTCAATTTCATTGTCATTGTGGAAATATTATAATCAATTACAACCTAAATCCGTAACTAGATCCATCAAATCGTCCATATTCTTCCAATCGTTTTCTTCCTTCCATCGAAAAACAAGTTCTTTATTTAATCTATTTTTTCGCCCAATATGTTCGGAAGAATCTGTTGTTAATGTTACGAATGTTTGATTGTTTTCAACAAGCAGCTCTTCTATTTGCTGCTTTTTTTTATATATGTAGCCACTGCCATTAAATAAAAGAAATATATTTCGTTTGCTACCGTACATAATACCAGTCTCTTTTAGCTGAGTAAACGTTATTTTGTCATAAAAGGGCAAATAAAAAAAGTTCATTATAAAGTGATTGAAATTGAAGAAGGTATTCTATATAATACATATGTATTGAAATGGGAAACAAAGGTACCACCTTGAGGTTTCCAACACTTTGATATTCCATAGGAATGACTATTCTCATAAGGACTTTATAATTCAAATCCATATAATTATATGGGCCAACAAAATTTAAAATTGTACTGTCAGAATAGTACTTATAATAAGCTATTATAACCGGAATAATTTTGACTTGTTTCAAACAACTTCTGTCTTTGAAATTTGGAAGGTGTCTATTAAGTTCAAAGCGATTGTGATCGGGATTGATAACATCAATAACTTGTTGTGAAACCAGATTATTATGATACATTCCGAACAGCTCTCGAAATTTCAAATGCCTTGGAATTTGCTTCAAGTTAAAAGTATCAGCAAACGTAGACACAATTATGACAGCAACGATTTGTTCCGTTTGTAGTTTGTAAATTATGTCCAAATGATCTTGTTCCAATTCATCGCCTGTAAAGATGACCAATGTTCTTCTGGTTGGAAGCTCATTGTTATCAGCAAAAATCTGTAAATAATATTTTAAACCAATGCTGTAGGAAAAGAAGAACGTTTGTTGTCTATCAATCTCCATTAATGAGCCAAATATTGACTCACCAAAGAATATATTCATTGATTTCAAATCATAGACTTTTGACCTGGACTTTGGATATGATGCTAATGTAACTAACGACAAATTCAAACATGATTCATTTTCATATTTCAATAATGGTTTGATAATATGATGCATTTCGCTGAGTATGCTTTCCCTATTAACATATTGACTTATAAGGTTTGGTTTCTCACGCAAATAATTAGTCCCAAAAAGTACAGTGACATCCCTCTTGCTTTCACATTTATTCTTTATTTTGAATGTCATCCTGCATTTTATAACCGTCAAAATCGAGGAAGAAATGAAAATTCACTGTAACTTATTCCAAATCATCTTCAAGGATGATTTTGACTGTGATACTATACTTTGAGTTTTCTTCTTTAAATAAATATCCTCACTAAATAAAGTTTTCAAAGAAAACCAATTCCTTCGATATTCTTTACAATATATATTGAGGCTTTTATAATGCTTGTAACAGAAGAGCAACTATCCTGACATCCTCTTGCTCTATTGGTTTTGTGTGTTTAGATTATATCCAGAGAATTCCCTAGCTAATTGCCTAATTAAGACAATCTATTCATACACTTATTTAATCCGAGTAAACTGATATGCCTCAGAATTGTTACAGGATATTATAACATTAAGCAATCGATTTGATTGGAAGAAATTCCATGGGTGATATTCTACTTTTTCGGCTCCTTTAAAGTACCAAAACAAAATACCATCAAACATTATCAATCGATTTGATTGGAAGAAACTCCATGGGTGATATTCTATTTGCATAAATCTTTCATTGGGGTTCTTATTTTAAATTTTGTAAAAGAATCTCGGTATGAGGAAACAAGTGATTGAGTTTTCATTATTTCATAATTTATTTACGCAAAGGAAAAGAAGAGAACGAACACTTTTAGTAGATGATATAGGTGAATAGGCACCACCAGTGTCTGTAAAGTACTGTGAAATACAAAAGTAATTAAGTTAATAATCCCATTAACTGTCACTCTAAACACCTCTAATTATTACAAAAGTTTAAAAACTTTATAAACGCACAGTATGAAAAAATGTTTAATATGTGCTATGGGTTATCTAACCTATCTGGTTTGTTTTAGAATAAGTATAAACACTTCTAATTGACTGACTACAGGAGAGAGCTTAGTTAATGGAAGCTCAAACCAATAAGATAAACAATTTTGAATAAACGTTGTTTTTAGGCGGCGAAATAAAGGTTAGTGGTCGTGTGTAAAGAAGTTTCTAGTCTATAAAATACAAAGTTATGAAAGCTGTAAGCGATAAGGAGAATTATAAAAACCGAAATCCGAGTTTCTTTGCCACGTTTGGTCGTTTAATTAACGTATGGGCGCTTACAAAGAAGTATACGAGTTTGGGACATACTGAAAATAATGACTAGTAAACTGTTCTAGAACGTAATGCACTACAATCGATTGAAAACATTAAAGATCAGAAATTATATTCCAATATTATTTGATAACTAAAAGTGACTTCGAAATTATTATGATTACTTCTACGTGAAAATATATAACTACAAAGGTCTCGTAATAATCAGAAGTGCATATATTAGAAGTATAGCTATAGATGCAACAGTCTCCTCCCAAGTGCCCCTTGGGGAATGTTACTGAATAAAGTTGAATTCTGTTGAATCTGCATTTTTATTGCGTTATGACATGCACGAGATTTTGTTGTCATTTGAAATTATTATTGTGTTGACGTGTTGCTGAATTCTTGGGATTCAATTTTTTTCTCTACAATCAGAGGTATTTTAATGTTTTGAATTGTTAGAGATTGGGAAGGTAATGGCCTTTGCCTGGGATCACAGTCTTTATCATAACTCTAAAAAGGTAATTATCAAGTCTCAATAGTCTGCTTAAGCATTTATACCCTTATTTAATTGTATACTATCTTTTAAAATGGAACTCGATTTGTTTCGAAAAGATAAGAATACTAGCCAGAGCGGATTTTCAACGGGCGAGCAAAAATTGCGCTAGCAAATTCTAAATCTTTTTTGTATTCCTTTAATCTTTATGTTGTGCTCACACAAAATCATAAATTTTGTATCATTTTCTAACATTTTCAAAACACCTACCTTAAATAGTGTAAAAAAGGAAGAAACATTTTGTCACTTTCACATAATTTAGTTCCTTTTTACCTATTGATTTCTAGTCAAAAAAATTACCGGAAAGTTTGTTTGAAATATGTTTGTTTTATGACAACTAATTAATGGCGCTGTCACTTGTCATAACTCGTAGATTTTTTCTTAGACCTTCTTTTCCTTTGTCATATTCTTAAGCATTTTAACTTTAATATTATAAATATAGTTTTGAAAAATATGATATGATCAATTGGGAGGCGCGGCATCATTCTGTTAAATAGCAAAAGTGAAACTCGTGTGACAGATATTCTTAAGAAGATGATGGTATTCTAACATGAATGTAGAAAATTGGTTGTGCAATCATTAATTAGCAAGGAAAGATAACCTGTGACAAAACAAATGGCTTATCACAGGCTTTTCTGTGTCATTTAATTCAAGGTAATTTTCTAATGAAGTGATCTGCATCTGCAATCTGAATGATTGGGATCACGTTAATTAGATTTTTAATTTATGATATTCATCGCTGTTAAAAACTATTATCATAATTGATTATCAGAAAAAAGGGAATTTTCATAAGGCTCCAATTGATTTCAGTGTGTCGCAAGATCATTAGTTTTATTCTAAACATTTGGAAAGAGTTTGTTAATGCTTTTCTTTTTAGTCACGTGCATTCAGAAATATTCAAACGAAAAAGTAAATAATTTAAGCCCACGCAAATTAGTGACCCCAAAACATTTCAAATTGTAAAACTGTTCTTATAACTATATAAATTGGAGAAGTCTTAACAAACGTTGTCCAGACTTAAGGAACTAACAAAATTTTCTGCATGATGATCCATAAATAGCAATTATGTGTGACGGACCAACGTAGATATTTGAAAGTTGGAAGATTGATACATTCAAAAGTTACAAATATGCATAGATATAATAATTGAACTTTTGTATTTTTATTTCACAATGTTTATTAAAACTATCTGTAGCAAAGCGATCTGTGTGTTACGTAACAATGAAGTTATTTTGCTTTAATTTGGAGGTCGATTTTTTTTTTAATCTTTTAATTGATCCCAGTTGTAAAGAAATTTAGAAATATGGAGAAATTTTTATTGCCATAGAATGTACTTAGCTACACGAGAAGGAAATCTGAAAGAAACTTTTTTAATCCTTATTTTTCTCTACTCTCTGTTATTGCTGTATCATGAGTTCCATATTTTGTAGAGAATGTCAAAATAATAAAATAATAAAAAAAATAAATAAAAAAATTGTTCTGTAAACAGTTTACCTTTATTACTTTAAATAATAAACAAATTAAATTTATTTTATAATTTTAAATAAAGCTTGTTTACAAAGTAAATGTGGGCACACTGAATATGTACTTTCTCAACAACAAATGTTGTGAAAATCGTGGGATTTTCATCCTACCTTGAGAGAAAGTCGAAAGTAGTAGAAAAAGAAGCAAAAAAACATAATAATTAATTTCTTACTCAGGCTTTCTTTTCTGAGAGGTTTCTACATAGCCAGTCGAAGACTAGGTACCAAGTTGTAAATTTTCAAACCAAAGGTTTATAATTATATAACCGCTCTTGAACTTAAAATTGCGGGAAAAGGTCGTGTCGCCTAATGGCGTGCTTTTGTACAATTGTGATTATTACCG
>JAUEKX010211947.1:0-22481 GCA_031834005.1 Dendronotus venustus
TGAATCTGAGCATGCGCACATTTGTTTGTTTACATTGAGAGGCGAAATATTTCGTAGCGAATTAGTAGAAACTGTTTATACTAATTCAATTTCGTTTCCGCGAATTCGTCCCGTGTGAATCCGCCTTTAGCTTGTTAAAAAATTATGCAAATAAATCCATAGAAATAGAAATAAAAGCTGTATGAAACAAAACTTGCGTGAAATATGATTAGAACTTCTGACCCTAGGAGCAGTCGTAGAAAAATCAAAAAGATCTATTGAAATTGTTATAAAAATCGAGTGAAAGAATTTATACACTTTCTGCTTTTAAATTTATAATAGTCTTGATAATTAACTAATTTAATCCTATATTATAGAAACTTCTATGGAGCTTTTCTTGACAATACTGTGACAAACTTTAAAGATAAAACTTCCTTCTGTTGTCCCATCAAATTTTACAGAACTAAATTTTTAGTTTATAGAATCTAAACTGTATCACTACTGTATGTATTCGGATGATAACACTGGCTCTTCTTACGATGTATGTAGAAAAAGAAACAAAAGTTAATATGATGTTAGTATGTTCTTAATTTTGAATGTGTATCTCATAAAATGACTTAATTTTATAAAAAACTAACGTGCCCCTTCACTTTACTTCTGGCACCGATTTTTCCGCCGCTGGTACCACCGAGCTCGGCCAGTTCAACAATGCTAAAAAATATTATGGATTTGGCGCATGTAATCTTTACGTCATAGTTCGTTAAAGTATATCTGGCGCTTGATAAAACGTAACCGAAAGTGACACCAGCTTACAAACAAAATTCAAGATTGAGATCCTAATCGTGTAAAGAAGTCGCCTTTCTTCAATATATATATATATTCTTCGCTGGTTTAAGACAAACAATTATCAGTGAAATCTAGTTCTTGATGGGTAGGTTTTTTAAAAACTTAATTAATTATCCATATATTTCAGACTGATCCATGCAAACTTTCAACCTCTAAACTTTCTCTTCTTGACTTCTTTCTCCTTTTATATTTTTAAAAGTTTGGACTACTTTTTGATTGTTACATTTCCTCCTTTGGAATGATGGAATACAATATAATAATATCTTTTAGGCTATATTAGAAAAAAAATTACAAAAAGGGAATGATGTAATAATGTTTTAAAAATGTAAATTTGGATTAAGATCCATAATCCTAACCTAATAATTCTTTCTTTGAGCAGGTTTACTTTCTTTCTTAAAATATTAATGACTTGAGATGTGTAATTGTGCCTTACAATTGCTTGTAACTTAGAAATTTAAGTTATATGATATTCAAAAATCACGAAAATTGATTGCCTACGGCTTTAGAAACAAAATGTCATCAGAAAAGGCTTATATATATGGAAAAGGAAAAAGTCCTGCCTCTTCATCCATGTAGAGTTGTCTGTCATTGTATTTGACAGACAAATTTCTACAAATGTATCCCATGTTTAAATGTGTAAATTAATTAGTTATTATATAGTTTGGACGTCCATGTTGTCTTTTTTGTACCTTCTTCCACAGTAAAAAATGAAAATATATATATATAGCCTGGTATAAAGGCAGCTGTTTTAAAAAATATATATAAACAATTTTAGTTGATAAACAATAAAAGAATTATAACAAATATTGTATAAACTAGCCAATCAGTTATTTTTATCCAAGTATTCTTGATAAGAGTGATGACTGTTGACAATTTTTGACTACACATAGTTACATATAGACTGATAGTTATTTATTTATTTTACCCAGGTCGGTTTTTCTGTATACACAGATATATATATGCAGTTTATAAAACTGACGTAGACCTGCTTTCAGGAATGTATAGCTCATATTTCAAGGCACCCTTGTGTGATTTTTTTCTTTGTAACAGTTTTTTATCACATATAGTAATTACTTTTTGGAGTTGAACTTAAAGAGAAAAAAGAAAGTTAATTCCACCAAGTGAATTTTTTGTTAGCTTTGAATATGTTTTCAAGTTTTCCTTACTGCATCAATGGAACATTATATGAAGATTCCACTATACCTCATGTGTTTGGATCATATCTTCAGGAGGTATATATATATAATAGAGAACCTGAAGCTTTATAAAGTAAGCCAGCAATAAATTTAGTCAAATGCAACATAAAAATCCTTTTGCATCGTCATCAGTCGTCATTATTAAACTGGAGACTTTTAATGGCACTAAAAGAAATATTTTAAACAGTTTCCCCAAATAAAAAATGTCTAGATATGTCACTACGACCACTCCTAAAATCTTGGCATTATGTATTGGTTGGGTCTCAAGCAAATTATTCTTGTTTCCCTTAGTGTACATACACAAATTAGAAGGAAAAAAAAATGTTTCTGTCTGTCAACTAATTGAACTGCTACTGAAAATTATGAGCATTGGAAAAAATTTGGTCTAAACAAGATCAAACCTGAAACCTTTTATTTAGAAGAAGAGTGTTCTACCAACTGACTGAGCTAACTTGCCACAAGATTTTGAAATAAATCAAAATTTTGAGATTTTTGGCCAACATCTATTTTAGTGCCCTATCTAAGTACACATATCTTTGAGCAAAAAGTTTTATTATTAATAATTGTTTTTTTGAATAAATATATACCTTTAAAATTTCTTTTGATATGGTATTCATTGTCCTCTGTAACCCTATTATAACTATAACAATAAAATACAATTTCCTTTGCCAGATCACAAAATAGGTTTGCTATATACATAGATTACACATCTGAATCTTTAATAATATTATATATATATATCTTTAAACTCTATCAATTGGTAGAGAATTAACTCATAAAATTGTTTGTGACTTTTGATTTCTATTTTATTTTATTTTGGGTTGTTTTTAGGTGGCTTCTTCTCAAGAATCTTTGGTGGCCTTTTTGGCTCAAAGGAATTGAGAGTATTAATTTTAGGCTTGGATGGTGCAGGAAAGACAACTATCTTATATCGTTTACAAGTTGGTGAAGTTGTCACAACTATTCCAAGTAATTTTTTTAAATTTTTACTGTAATGATTTATTTATTTTGAATTGGGCTGTATATATATTTCAATATTAAACACAAGAAAGTTTTTGCAAGTTTTGCGTGTTTAATTCTTAATTGTAATTATATACTTATGGCTTGTGTGTTATTTATTTATATGCATATATATTTATAATGTAATTATGTATATATATATATACATATATAATTATTATATACAAATTATAATTTTCTTAATAATAATTCTCTAAATTCTTTTGTTTTTGTTTTTATAGCCATTGGTTTTAATGTAGAGAGTGTTACTTACAAGAATTTACATTTTCAAGGTACGAAAATTGGTAGTAACCTAAGGAAATAACTTGTTTCTCTTTTCAATTTTTAAATAAGTAGAACAATTTTTTATACAAATTTAATTTCGGAATGGGGCTTCCTTACTTGAGGCAAATACTGTACTCGCTTTTTATATTCATATCTTTATGTTTTTGTTTTTTTTCAGTTTGGGATCTTGGTGGTCAAACGAGTATTAGGTATGTTTTTAGTTTATGTCAGTTGTATTGTTTTTTGTGTGTACATTGTTCATACAAATCATTTAAAAAACATATAAATATCAACCAATGAATAAAATTTATTTGATTGCAAATATCGTTCTTCCATTGTTTTTTTTCTGATTTTCTGCATTATATTTTAGCCTTAAAGTCAATAAAGATTTGTAAATTTTTAAGAAGTGATTAATTATTTATCTTCCTCATATTATTATTTCTACATTTTTCAGACCTTATTGGAGATGTTATTATGCTAATACAGATGCTATCATCTATGTTGTTGACAGTCAAGATAAAGATAGGATTGGTATTTCTAAACAAGAATTATTAGCAATGTTAGAGGTGTGTACAAAGTGGTTTCACATTTTTATTGTTTCTTTCTCTCTCTGTAAATGTTTTTCTTTTCTTTTCTTTTCCTAACCCTTGGGATTTTAGAATTAGAACAAAATTTCTAATAATTCTCAAATTTTCACATATCACTGAAGAATTTTCATACTAATATTATTTTGTTTTCTCAGGAAGATGAATTAAAAGATGCCATACTTTGTGTATTTGCTAATAAACAAGTAAGCCTTTTCATTTTATTGTTTAGTAACCTTAAGTTGTTCTGCATCAACATTTCTGTTTTGTCTGGCATATTCTTTCTTTTGATCGCCATATCAAAATTAATATAAATCTCTTTTTTCTCAAGGATATGGAAGGAGCAATGACAGCAGCTGATGTTTCGAATGCTTTGGGACTTTCTGCGTTAAAAACACGAACTTGGTCTATATTTAAAACTTCAGCTACCAAAGGAGAAGGTTTAGAAGAAGCTATGGATTGGTAAGTTAAAAGTTAATAATCAGTGAACTTTTTTGTATTAATAATCGTTCATGCAACTATAAAACTCTTGAAGAAGTATTATTTAATATGGTACTATTTTGTTATCAAAAAAATATCAAATTATTTTCATTTTATTGTAAAGTGTATATTATATCTACATGATAAAATCTATTTGTTACTGTTTAGTATTTTTTTTGTACATTTTTGCATCTTTTTAGGTTAGCAGAAGCTTTGAAGAGTCGGCAATAGTAAATAATCTGCAGTTATCCATTACATAGTCGTTTTCCAATTCAACTTTAAAAAGAGCTGTCGTTTCTGGCCATATCTGAGATGCTGGTTTATGATCCTTTTTGGAAACCTTTAATAGAAAATGGTGACTTTTGTTTCGATAGTGACCAGTTCTCGATTATTCAAAAGATCACAGTAGAGGTGTTTGAAAGAGGAGAGACACTTTTGCTTCCTTGCAAAAATGAGTTATTTATTTGGTGGATATATACACAAGGCAGGGTATAAGAAACGTTTAGCATTCAATTTTAGTACTTTTGAACTGATTCTTTTCTTTCTGATTTCCTATTTTATTTTCTACTTTTGCATTATGAATTACAAGCTTCTTTAATCATTTAGTTTCTGTTTTAATGTAATTTCGGGTGAAGCAGTGTGTTTTTGTAGTAATAATGTTTTCTTTTTTTCTTACTCAACTTGAGCTTTTCTAATGGAGTTAAATTTTTGTTTTCCTTAAAGTCAAAATCATACACGGTTCTTCACTCAAATTTAATCTTGGTTTTTATAAATTCCTTATTTTAATTAAATAATGCTGAATATGAAATTCAAAAGCATATTAAAAGGAAAAAATGTGGTAAAAATCTGCAATTTGAGAATGTGATAGAAAACAGTCGTATTGTTCACAAACTTGTCACTCCATTTTATAATATTAGATTTTGATCAATTGTTGTAATATATATTATTATGTATCAAGGGTAACTTTAGGTGCTATACCTTGTTTGGAATTTATTTGTCATGCTTACAGTTGAGGTATAAAAGTAGTATTTTTTATATCATAGAAATTGTTTTTCTTATTACGTTCTAATTGAATCTGCTTTCTTGTACCATGAAGAGATTATTTTAGAATTTGAAGAACGATACCCTGAAATGCTAAATGGATTAATGTTTTTAGTAAGATAACTATGGGAAATATTTGGTTTTTATTCAATGAAGAATTTCGTAGACTGGTTTGTTATAGTAATCTTTTTTCCTAATTTAGATTTATTTTCTTTCAAATGAATAATAATAATAAACTAAATGAATGCGTTTAAACACTTTAAGGATGCTTTTATTATATAATAGTTAATATTTAGTTGTTAAGTTAAAGAACTTCTCCATTGTGTACAACATGGCCTATCTCGTTTTAATATTTGTGTTACGTTGTTATGTGAGCAACATTCCACTATATTTAGAATCAAAACAAAACAAAAAAACATCGAAAACAGAATGTTATCAGAATTACAGGAGAAGTTAAAAGACGCTTTCTTATCAATCGATGTTTCGCAAGACGGTTCCATCGACTGGCTCGAATTACAAGAGTGTTGTAAGAAAATACAAATTGTATTGGACGAGAGTGACAAAGCTGATTTTGAATCATTTCATCAATCCAACATTACAAGAATTACCAGTCCTAATTCCATCGAAAAAGCTGATAAAGAGGGACTCAATTTAGGAGAGTTTTCAGAGTTTGTTCGAAGACGTTTGGAGAGGACATTTAAAGCAGTCGATACCAACGGTAACGGATTTATTGATAGTGATGAAATTAAAGAGGTTCTCCAGAAGATCGGCGTGAAAATCAACTCCAGACAAGTGGATGCCATACTACATCTCATGGACAAAGATGGAGATAAGTTAGTGAGTTTCGAAGAGTTTTGTACGTTCTTCGCAGATGTTCCCACGCCAAACATGCAACTCATCGCAAAACTTTGGAGTTCTGGTGAAGGGCTTGATTTTGGCTCTGATGTGGTGCCGCTCAGTATACCTCCGGTCGAGATGCCATTGTATCAATTCATGATGGCAGGCGGGGTAGCGGGGATTGCTTCGAGATCATTGACAGCTCCTCTAGAAAAAGTGAAGATAGTCGCACAGGTATATATTTTTTTAATAAGAAACTTAACCAGGTTTCTTGCGCTTCCTGGAATTTATAGGGTCAAAGGTTTCGTAACTGTTTATTAACTTCAAAATATGTCAGAGTATAAAAAGAACGTAATGTAGTCAAGTCACGACAACAGCCACGCAGATTTACATCAATTAAAAATGTACATAGTATAAATATATATAATGTTCAATAAAAAAAAAGCACTTCACTTTTTATAAGAAACATTCATTTTGCAAAAATTTAATCTTTCTTTTTTTATATTGTGTTATAGCAGTTATTACAATTAAACTATAAAATAAAAGTTTTATATATTTAGCTTTTTTTCTTTCACATTTTTTTTTGAATGACCTAACTAGTCTCCTGTTTACTAGACAGGTAATTAAACTGCTAAGCGACAGCGCTGACAATCTTTTAGGCAAGTGAGTGAGGGAGCTGGAGAAAAAGGTAAGAAGGACATCCATCCAAGGGTGCTTTACTGCTATGAAAACGAGAAGAGAAAATTGTTGAGTGTGTGTTGATAGAGACGACACGATAGAGAGAGGGCCCTTAGTATGAATAGTGGAATCTCTCTTTTAAGATTTCAGTTCAGCATAAAAGTTGCGCTCCCGTACTAAACAGTAATCGAACATCATCGAACCGCGGCGGCCTGAGTGAAAACCAGAAATCCTAAACACTAGACCACACAAGACATTATTGGTTTACTCAAAGGACGAGATTATTAACATGTGAAAAAGTTATTTGCTATAAAATGTCATAGATAGATAAAAAACCTTATTTTAAAATTTGTTTTTGTTTTACTTTTTTTTCATACTTTAGACGTCTTCATCATTGAATAAAATGAGATTGACAACAACATTTACTCACATTTACCGACACGAAGGAATGCGTGGTTTCTTTGCTGGCAATTTTGCAAATTGCATTCGTGTGTTTCCAACGTCAGCATTAGTTTGCCTCGTTTATTCTAGAATGATCAAGGTAAACTTTATATAATCTAATTAATTAATATTTGAACAACTTTTGTAGCTCTGAGTGCACAATATTATTCTATCCATACTTCAAAGACTTTTTAATCCTTATTGTTTTTATGTATTTTCGTATTAAAACGCCTCAATTCGGTGTAGGCTCGATATTTTTCTAATAAAAAAGAAAATTGTTAAAAAGCACTTTTAATCCTCAGCAATAGCAACGGGTTGAATTAAAAATATGAGTTGCTTATAAAAAAACGTGTACATTACATTATTTCAAAGTTGTTTTTTTTGCGTTTCGTTACGTTTCCAAACAATGAATACAAGGAACGGAGGCTAATACTTCCCGGCTAGTATTACTTCTAGCTTTCTATGATTTTTTTTCTTACTTTGTTTTATGTAGTACACTCCAGTAGATAATACAAAGAATCCAAATCAGCCAGTATGGAGGTTTGTATCAGGTGTAACAGCTGGTATTATTTCAACATCACTTACTCATCCTCTTGATGTTGTACGTGCTCGTCTTACTATACAAGATACATCCATTTCAAACAACTCGAAAGCCTACACTGGCATACTTAATGCTTTCAAGACAATCACAACTGAAGAAGGCGCTAGAGGGTTGTACAAAGGTAAAAAATATTGGTTTTATAAGGAAAACGTCACATGTCGTTTTGTCCAAGTTTCGAATTAAATAAACCCATGATGCTAAACGTTATATGGAAGTTGGTATGGCATCAAAACGACCTCGTTATAACGTTCTTCTGACGTCTTGTATTGGTTGGGAAGTCTAAGATGTTTTTCTACTTATGTACGCGTATATGCAACCAGTTTTTTTCATTCTTTATTCTTTTTTTGTTTTTGAAGGTCTTCGTCCATCTTTGTTATCGATTGCACCATTTCTTGGTTTACAACAATGTACATATGACGTGCTCAAGTTGTATGCTGTGAAACATTACAGTGAAAACAGTACAACATTTCTGATTTGTGGTGCGCTCGCTGGGATGACTGCTCAAACTGTAAGAATACTTCTTGTAACCTGATTTCTCATTATGAGTCGCTTTATTTCCTTATTGATAACAGTTTATATTCACAAAATTACTTTCTTTTTCATGTGCCGTATTTTCTTTCACCATCCATTGATATTTTGTTTGGTTCATGTTATAGGTCGTTCATCCATTAGATGTGATACGTCGAAGGCTACAAGTGAAAAGAGCGAGCACACCACAACGGCATTACTTGTTGTCATTGAAAGATCTTTGGATTGAAGGTGGTGTAAGAAGTATCTATGCAGGATTGTCTGCTTCCTATTTAAAAGTCATTCCTGCTGCTGCTACAAGCCTTTTGGTTAGAGATTTCCTTTTGGGAAGGCTCAGTTGATTCCTCTCTAGGTTTTAATTTTAAATTTTCTCTCTAATTTTCATCAACTTTTTACAGACATACAATTAAAATAATAATTTGGTGCAAATGATTCATATAAACATATCATTTTTTCATAGTTTAAATGATGGGTTCATTTAAAATTTTATGGTTTTTAATTTTTTTGGAATTTCCAAACTTTCAACACATAGGATAGCACTTATAAAATGATTTTTGACAATTGCATTTTTGCATACATTTACCTAATATTCTATTACTTTTATTTTTATTATATATATATTATTTCTTACGTTTATAATTAACGAAAAATTGTCAACTGAAACTTTAAAATTTTATTTTTTCTATAAATCTTTGTCTTAAGTTATTGTTATTATTATGTATCATAATTTATACCTATAAAAAGAGATGTGTATGTAATTTAATATTAAAAATTTAATGTTTTGTTAGTTTATTTTTGAGTATTTTTTGTATTGATCCTCTCAACACAATCATCAATAACGATCAACACGTCATTAAAGAATGGGGTAGATATAATCCAATTATAATAGTCTTCTTCTATTAAAAATAAAAGTCAGTTCATTTTAATAAAACCTAACTTAATACATATATTATTAATTAATACCTTAAATATTTTTGTTTAACTATTGAATATTTCTCACATTTTATGGGGTAGCAGTTATGGGGATCAAGTGTGTGAGTCTGAAATGTTTTTATTTAAGTTATTAGTATTATTAATAATTATTAATAGAAAAAGATGAATATATTTTTGTCTTTAGATAAAAAGGTTAATTGCAAGCAAACTTTGTAAATTTGAAATTGTCGTTTGGAATTTTGTTTATTGTTATACTGCACACTTTCCGGATTTCATTCTCTCAAACGCTTTTATGCACATTTTTTTTGTCATAAGAACAACATGATTTTCAAAATATTTTTTTGCTTACACAAAGTTTTGGCTTTTTTATCAAAGTATAGGTGTACTATGAAAACCTTTAGTCGTTTTATAGCGTCTATTTTATTTGAGTTAATTTAAATAGAGTTAAAAAATTTTAAATAAACAATTCGCTGCTCTTTTTTTTCACGAAGTGCTAAATTTATAAACCAGTATGATAATAAAAATAAATTTGTATTTGTTTTATTTGTTAGGTAACAAATGATACAAACAACAAAATGAAAACAGTATTGATGGTTGCAGAGAAGCCTTCCTTGGCATCATCTATTGCAAAGATACTTTCAAATGGGACTTCTACTCAAAGAAAAGGTTAAACTTACTTCTTTTCAATGCGACTTTCAATTTGACTAACCCCAGTCAGCACACGACTTTGGAATGACGTTAATTGAACTTTGAACTTTTTAAAATGAAACACCTGCTGTGTTGACAGAGACTATCCCTTTCTATTATCACGTGACAATTAAATATCAATCTTAATATAACTCAATCTTATTTAACGTTTTTTGAGTTGAACTTATATCATAGTTATGTAACCCCATCAAACTTTATAGTCTTTTGGACTTCTTTTTACCAGACGTTGTGTGTCGTCTGTCGATGGAATGACATTAATTTGTTTTGATTACTTATTTTTTGCAAATTAGTTTTAAATTGGTACAAACTTGTTTTGATACTTTATTTCGTCGAGACTTAATTGATGATCGAATTTATATTTGTATTTTGTGGTCGTTGCATCCCCTTGAGTTTTCATTTTTTTATAATTCTTTTTGGTTTACAGGTGTGTCATCATCGTGCCCTGTCCACGAGTTCAACAGCAATTTTAAAGGGGAGAAAATGTTTTTCAAAATGACGTCAGTATGTGGTCACGTGATGGCGTTAAACTTCACCGGTGCATTTAATAATTGGGACACTTGCGATCCGGTAAATAACTGTGGAGACACTGGATTTACCGTTAAGGAAATTTGGTGGGAAACAGTTTAGAAGAAAGAATTTCCCATATTTTAAACGTTTGGGATCGTCTCGTTGATTGATTGAAATTATTTGCGGATGATTTGAATAATCAAAATGTTAATTTGATTTGGTACTAAAATGTCTTTAAACCAAATGTTCTTCCCGTCTAAATATAATGGCAAACTTCTAAAGGACCAATAAAATTGTTCGAGTTTTCAAAATTTTTGTATTTACACTCTTATCACCCATCACAAGATTTTAGAACGACGTTGTATGAACGTTGTATGGACGTTTTGAGGATTTATGTTTACAAGGTGATGTACTTCTTACATTCTTACATTCTTTTCTTCAGATCGAGTTGTTTCAAGCGAAAACAGTCAAGAAGGAGTCAATGCCACAATTAAACATTTGTAAGCACTTACAGAAAGAGGTATGCTATGATAATGTTAATAATGGTGATGCTATTCTATACAATTCATTACAAATCTTATTTTATTTCCGTAGTTATCCTCCTTTATATATTGCGAGTTGCATCATTAAATTCCTAAGAATACTCAATATACTTTTACGCGTTGTTCTTTATTTGTTTGTAAACAATGCCATGTACCTAATGTTTTTTTACGTTGAAACTTATATTGATATTGTACCAACTTTATTATCACATGATTTGCCACTAGAATCCTGAATTGGCCTAATGGTGTATAAGACTTTTACAATATGTACTTATTTTTTCCATATGTTTATATGTTATCAGGGGAAAGGTATCGACTATCTCGTGTTATGGTTGGATTGCGATAAAGAAGGAGAGAATATTTGCTTTGAGGTAAAAACGTTATTCTTACTGTGAATTTTTTTTAATGCCGTATCTAACAGTTATTTTCCACATTCTATTCTAATTGTGATCAATTTCTGTATTATAATCTTCTCTTCATTCGTTCTGAATTGTTTTGGGAAAGAGAAGAATTTGGTCACCTCAATGAAGAGGCGTTGTCTTAATATATTATAATTTCATTGTTTAGAAACAAACTCCATGAACCTTTTATCCTCAATTGTCACTTTCATGTTTTGTGTTTGCTCTCGGTACCGTCACTTTGACGTTATTTTAGTTTTTTTATTGTTAGGTTATTGACATTGTCAAACCCATCATGAAGTATACGAATCCAGCGGTAAAATTGATCTTATGTAATTTCTTATAGTTAGTTTTCATGAAGTTTTTACCTTTTATGTCTTAAAATTACACTTTTGGGGTGTCACATTCCAAAATCTTATAGAGGAGATAGATAATAGATAGACTTTTTGCTTGGTTGGAAAGAGCCAGAGGCAGATTTAGAGGGATGGCAACACCTTTGAAGGAGAGTGTTTCTCAACAGATAATTGTTTTCTTGCTCTTCTACACAAATATTTGCCGACTCTCTAGATCCGCTTCTGAGAGATTTTACTCATTTCAGAATCTAATGATCTATCTTAAGTTAATAAAATAAAATAACCAGAAGCTTCTTTTTGTTTAAAATACTAAAGTTTTGACCTGAAATTGTGAAGGAAATAAAATTATAAATTTTTTATGTAGTTACTATGGTTACAAATAAAAGAGAATTAAAATATACATTAGTTAAAAAGACGCATTGGTCGAGATTTCTTTTGGTGATTCAAGTTGGGGTTTCTATTTTTGATCACAGGGATTCAAAGGTCGTGCGTTTAAAATAGTTATTTAATCTAGTGTCTATCTAATTTGTATTATCATTATTTCATAGAGCATTAGCCGTGCTAAGTTTTCGGCTATCACAGACAAGGATATCAAACATGCTCTGAACACATTAGGTACACCAAATAAAGACCAATCATTATCTGTGGATGCACGACAAGAACTCGATTTAAGAGTTGGGTGTGCATTCACACGGTTCCAAACAAGATATTTCCAAGTAATTGCATTTTATTTAATTATTATGATCATAACGTGTGCTTTTTAATGCAGGGTTTTAGTTTAGGGTTGCAATGTTGGGGACAATTTTTAGGGACAAATAATTAGGAAGAAAACAACGAATTCTCCTAAAAAGAAACTTTGTTTTGTCAAATAAACTTTCTCTGCGTATTCAATTGATAATAGTGAAATAAGTTTTTTTTTTAAATCTAATTATAATAAAATATAAAATTTACATAATTGGAAAACTTTCTCTTTCCTCTATCCAATGATATAAAAAATCACATTCAAAATAAATTGACTTGACTCGTCTTACATTCGAATCATAAATGCACTTTTTAACCAATAAGCTTAGATTTGTTGATATTTCAACTAACAGAAAATTGTCATATAAGACCCCACGTTCGTTACGCGTTTTTAATTTGCATAAATACCTAAGACGATGATTATATTTTATTGGGACACTCTAAACAGAATTAAGAAGACTTTTTTTGATTGATTTTCTTCCTCTATTTTGTTACACAGGGTAAATATGGAGATTTAGATAGTTCATTGATATCATACGGTCCATGTCAAACACCAACGCTTGGTTTTTGTGTTGAACGACATGACCAAATACAAACATTTAAACCAGAAACTTATTGGAGAATACAAATCAAGGTATGTGCTCCTTCATATTAATTTGTAGCCTTACGTACATAGCAATGAAATCTCTTCGAATGGCATGTTAATTTTATTTATCGCTTCCAGGAATACATGTGTTCACTAATTGGTGTTTATTACTTTAATGGTAAAACTTTCGCGTGATGGAAAATGTTCACAAAAATGGTTTTAGGAATAAATTTTAGAGAAAAAGTAATAAACTAATCATAGACAGCTAATTTGTTGCCTGTTCTCACTCAAGAGTCATCAAATTCTAACATCCCAGTATGCCCTGCCAAAAGAAATATTTTGGAAGATTTTAAACTTTTGAGAATAATTCTTAATTTCGTTGAAAAAGTTTCCGTTTTATTTATTTATTTATTTATTTAATTAATTTATTTATTTATTAATAATATTTATTAATTAATTGAAAATATTCAAAGGATTAAACTTTTGCGAACATTACCGGAAATGCTTTAATGAACTGTTTAATTTAATTGCTCTTTAAATTCTTTAAGTTAACTTTTTGTTCGTTTATGACAGACGACAACAGGTATGGTACTGGACTGGGGTCGTGGACGTATATTTGATAAAGATATTGCGCTAGCATTTCTTGACCGTATGAAGGAAGAACCTCAATCAATTCGAGTTGAATCCGTGAAGGAAAAAGAGAAAGCGAAACAAAGACCACAAGCATTAAATACGGTAGAACTATTGAAAGTGGCTTCGGCGAAACTTGGTATCGGTCCGCAACAAACCATGCAGATTGCTGAGAGACTTTATATACAGGTACATCAAAGTCTGTATTTGTTTCCAATCAATATTATTATAAGAATTATCTTCCATTTTATTTGGTTACTTTTTATAGCGTTAAATTTTACGCTTTATATTAAAAATAAATTATGCATTTGATGAAAATAAATTATCGTATATAAGCCTTGTTTCATTTAGGGTTTCATTAGTTACCCCCGGACAGAGACAACTCAATACCCAGACAACTATAACCTCAAAGAACAGGTTGTCA
The DNA here is from genome assembly GCA_031834005.1 of Dendronotus venustus. Taxonomy (NCBI): domain Eukaryota; kingdom Metazoa; phylum Mollusca; class Gastropoda; order Nudibranchia; family Dendronotidae; genus Dendronotus; species Dendronotus venustus. Next base: position 14,318 of record JAUEKX010211947.1, read on the forward strand.
AACAGAAATCGAGTCACGTATTTGGAAGTTACATTAACAAATTGTTAAATGGGAAAGGAATACAGAATCCAAGGAAGGGCACTGATTCGGGTGACCACCCTCCGATCACGCCTATGAGAGTGACTTCTGAAACAGAGCTGGGCGGTGATTCGTGGAGAATTTACAGTTATATCGTTCGCCATTTCCTCGCTACTGTAAGATTATAATGAATGTCGTGTTTTCATTTATTACAGTGCTAATGAATTGATTCCAAATAATAGCATATTACGCTTCTGCTTACAAATTATTTAATTATAATTTCCATTAGTCCAACTTTTGTACTTTCAGAGGCGTATTTAGAATAATAGCGCTACTAGTGAAAGCTCTCAGGAGGAGAATATGATCAATGGAAATTGTAGAATTTCTGCTGCAAAATACTCTTTTCTGTAGATGTTTGACTACGTCTTTATAATATTTTAACGAAGAAAAAAACATTCTCATTCACTGGACTTCAGATCTATCAATTGTCGATGGTTCATATTGGAGGAAAAGGGCCTGGAAAGAAATAAAATTTGGGAAAGATTAGTCATTTACGCGACAATTTTACAAAAAATATGACATTACAACTTTACTGCTTTTTAATCATATTTTTTATCGTTGATCCAATAAAAAAGTTGGTTGCAAAGGTATTAATTGGCATGTTAAAAAGTATTTTTGGTTTGATTTTTTTCCTATTCAGGTAAGTGGAGATTGTCGCTATCTTTTATGTACGGTTATTTTCCGATTGGGTACCGAAACCTTCTCCTGCGAAGGGCGCACCATCATCGACCCTGGATTTACTGATATTTTAGATACCCAACAAGAGGAAAACGAACGGATACCAAAACTTCATGAAAATCAAATGGTTGAAATTGGTCAGGTTTGTCATTCAATTATTATGTACACAAGCATCAAAGCGAAGGCAATAATTAAAAATTATCCAGTCAATCAGTTAGAACTTCAATGCTGAATGAGTAAAATTGCAAAATATGTATAAAGATTTCTTTTTTACCAAAACATTCCCACATAAGTTTTTGGAGAAATCTAAAATACCTATCCAAAAGAAAATTAGGGAAAGTTGGTACTCTGGTAGAAACACAAGAAACTGACCGAACTTCTTTTTCAGACTTTTTTATATTAATTTAGTTTATGCAATGGTTCTTTTTGCAAAGGAATATACAGAATAAGACAGAAAGACTATATATGCACGATAAAATCTACCTACCTATATCTGAATAAAAGCCTATTAACATAACCAGGATACTCCGAAAGATTGATATATAAGAAAAGATTAAATATTATTTTATTTGAGTCTCGGATTAATCTATTAGATTCTTCTTCAAGAGAAACAAACATCGCCACCAGACTACCTCAGTGAAGCTGAACTTATTACATTAATGGAAAAGAATGGTATTGGTACTGATGCCAGTATATCGACACACATCAATAACATCTGTCAACGAAATTATGTCACTGTCACCAATGGTCGACATTTAGTTCCTACCTCGCTGGGGATAGTCTTAGTACACGGATATCAAAAGGTTCGGATTTCTTTATCTATACTTACCATATGAATTTCGATTCTTTTAGAGCAAGAACACCAATGGTATTTTGCATTGGGAAATGCTAGTTAAACAGTAGCTGCATAGCAAGTACCTTGAGGAAAAGAAGATGTTGACATATGTCCCCTCATATCAGAGGGGAGAGACATTGGACTCACTTTAGTTACCATAGAAACCTTTTCTAGTATTTACGTATTTAGGTGAAGTGAAATCCAGTTGTAGACAGAAATGAACTTGAGGATTGAAGAGAAATATTCACTGAACTTCCACTTCGAAAAGACTTTGCTATTAACAATATTTTTTATGTTTGCATGAATTTTTTTTAGATAGATGATCAACTTGTTCTTTCAACCATTCGTTCTTCGGTTGAAAAACAATTGAACTTGATCGCTCAAGGAAATGCACAATTTGACGACGTGCTCAATTTCTATGTCAACATCTTCGAAGACAAATATGATTATTTTTCGAAAAATGTTCAAAACATGGACGACCTGTTCGAATGTTCTTTCACTAAACTATCAGAAAGCGGAAAACCTTTCTCGAAGTGTGGTAAATGCCGACGTTATATGAAGTATGTGGAAGCAAGACCATCCCGTCTACATTGTTCCACGTGTAATGAGACCTACTCCGTTCCACAGAATGGCGTTGTTAAACTTTATCAGGTATATATATGATTGATTCATTTCAGAGAAGAAATCTTTAAATAGAAAATAGTGGAATTTCTGGAATTTTCCTTTGCAGATTTGCTTTGTAAAAACAGAAATCTTTTTGAATCGACAAATAGATTTTTTTTTACCAAAGTTTACATAATGGACAGTCGAGTTCTTTTTTTGAAAGAGTTAAATTCTTGAATCGTTTAAAATCTGATTTTATTTTTCGGTAATTGAGGCGTAATTTCAGTTCGAGAAATACTTATAGCTAACTAACTTTATAGGTGAAGCTATCTGACTGGTTAAAATTTTATTGTTGATTAGTTAGTTTCTGTAAAGAAGAAGATCTTTTCTGTCTAGGCCATAATGTTTTCATTTTGCGAAAATTGGAAATCAGTATGATATCCATACAACGTTTAAAATGAATTTAAAATGTAACATTGCAATAACGTGACGTGGCAACATAATATCCAACTTGCCACATTCAATTCTTTTTTATTTAGGAGTTAAGATGTCCATTAGATGACTTTGAAATCTTAATGTGGAGTCGACATGGTGCTTCAAAGGTACTTGTTATGCTTTCTACTATCCCTAAATTTATTTGTCATTGTCAGCGTTTTATTTTATTATTATTTTAACATTTAATGTTTGGTCATATTCTTTATAATTTTTCATTGGTTTTCCACCGATAATTTCACTTTACAATTACAATTCCATGTGGTTTTTGATCATTTTACCTAACAGAGTTACAGTTTCTGCCCAAATTGTTACACCAATCCATCATTAGAAAAGATGGATAAGAACTTAGGATGTAATCAATGTCTCCATCCAACTTGTAAACATTCAGTCGTTAAATTGGGTGTGGCTCCTTGTACGGCATGTGAAGATGGTAGACTAGTTGTGGAACCGTTCAACGCACCAAAGTGGATCCTGTCTTGTAACAAGTAGGAAATCTTTATTTGCGCACATAGTTTTAGGGTACACTAACGTAACTAATTATTTAATTCACGATTAAAACACAACGAAGATCTTGTTTCAAATCAAAGGGTGTACTTCTACTACACGGTTTTGAAGACCATGTAATAATGCACAAAGTTAAAATTGAGATTGCTGTAATTTTAATGAAATTTTGCACGATGACTAGACAACGCTCGATAAATCTATTAATACTGCCATTTTTGTGCCCAGAAAGCGAAGCTGAAGGTCTCTTATTTTTGCAATGGTGTTTGGTCTTATGTCTCTTGTTTCATGTAATGAAATCTAGAAAAACTATAAAATACCTCATTGCGAGTTATTGTGTGGAAGAATGCCCAGCGGAAGTTTTGTTAAATGTTAGGGGTGACAATTACGAAATTTGGGTAGCAAGTTTAATTTTTTTGACCAACAGCGTTTTTGAGCCACATCTGAAGTGTAAAATTTCAATATTCAAATTGTGATTTTCCAAAAGCACTCAAAGAGTTAACAATTAAAAACTTACAATTTGCATGAATAATTACACAAAAATCATTTAATCATTCTTTTAATATACACGTTGATTATCGCACCTTATACTGAGAAGGGTATCATGATGGTATCATCCATCTAAACAAAATGTTGTATTGTTTTTTATTCACTAGATGCTCTGACCGGTATTCACTCTGTAAAGGAGCTCAGTCGGTTAAGGTGAAAGATGATGTTTGTAATTGCGGAAGGAAAATTTTAGAAGCATCTTATAAGGTAAACAGTTCATCAGTGATTTATGTTATTCAATTTATATTACATTGACTCAATAACCTCATGCGAAATTTGAACTCGAACGAATCTTTTTTCAATTATTTTTAGGATAAAGAGCAAATTACAGGATGCATGGCTTGTGATACAAAGATGTCTACTTTAGTGATCTTCATAACCTCTGACGGAAAACCTTACCAAGGTTCTGGGCGTGGTGGTCGTGGTGGAAGGGGCGGTCGTGGTGGCAGAGGGGGCGGTAGAGGAGGTGGTCGTGGTGGTAAAAGAGGACGTGGAGGCGGAGGTCGAAGACAACGAAATGACAGTGATGACGATGGTGGTTATCAACAACAACACCATCCGAAAAAAACAACAAACTTGAGCGACTTCTTGAAATTTTGATATTTATTGTTTCAAGTTTAGATTATTAATCCGAAATGTTTTCTTCAAATTATTTTACCCCTACTAAATGAAAGGGAATGAGTATAAAGATTTAAGAGGGAAAATATTAATTTTAGAGATTTATGATAAACAACCAATAGGATCAACCTATACAGAATGAACGTCATATTAACGACGGCTTCCACATTACGGAATGACACAATTTTGAGTTCATACAAATACACAATTTTGTCGAACAAGATAGAGTCGGATATTTGATTCTGAAAATAACAAATCGTTTTAAGAATAGTATAATAAGACTACGAAAACTTTCTTATAAAAAGTAAGGCTTAGTTCGCATCATTGCTTTTTTATTTGCGTTTTTTTTTCTATTGATATTTTTGATTTTCGACTTTTTTCTTTGCGTGTGTTAAGACCTTTAAGTTATGTTTAAAATATTTGATGTTTTACGTCGGAGAATATATATTTATTTGTAAAACAATACACATATTAGCGCTTCCACATTACAGCATGCAATTCAATGTAGTCATCTTCAACGATGTGATAATCACTTTGTTCTTTTTTAAATTTATTCTCAGAAGATAGATCTAAAAAGATAGATCTTTTTCTATTTAAACGACATCTCGCGTTTCTATGAATTTTTCCTCAATTACTTAAAATTTTCGGTTTTTGACACATTTACATAGAACACAACGACGCAAAATTAAAGGAAAAAATCGAAAGTTATAGGTAACTATGATTGCTGAGACAGAACAGGTGTAAAGTCAGTTTTTCATAAAGTAGCTACTCATTCAGTTTAATTCCAAAGTAATTTCAAAGTACCACCATTAGAAAGAATAATTTATTATTTTTCAGAAAATATATACTTTTACTACCTCAAAACAGATTTAAATGCTATGAGCAAATAAGTAAAAGGTTTCACATACCTTAAACTTAAGAGAAGATGGAAATGCACTGGTTAAAACTTAGTTTAAGATATGTTATTGTCAAAACAAAGATTTAAAATTTCGTGTAATTTATATATCAGCGTTTAAATTTCGTTCATTTTAAAAGCACTAAAAAAAACTAAAAAATTCATTTTTACCAAAAAATTTAATTTCGCCTTATAGAGTAAATAATATTTAACTAAAATATTTTCGTTTTCTTTATTTTGTGTTGAGTGAGTTTATATTTTTTAGGAGGTACCAACAAAACAATGCACGTGTGAAAAATTGGATAGACTGCAAAAAGCAATAAACCTTCCCAAATATTCACTTTTTATAAGATTATCAAGATGGAAATTGACCGTTTGTTTAGGAAGTGTAATTGATAATCAAACTAATTCTTCTTTCTTCAATTAACTGTGTGCGTCAATTTTCCGAGAACCTTTTTTTTAATTAATCTTAAATGAATAAAATAGTACGAGAAAAACTTTGCGCCCTCCCTCAAAATTCTTTAGATTAGAGTGGGTACTGATGTATAATGTTGTGCTGTTGGTAATATAGTCCAATGTAGGTGAATATGATCTGTTTCTCGTCATTCTATAGTATTACTAATGAAGCATTTAAACCTGATTAATCCAATTTAAATTTCTTTAAAAACATAAGCTTTTTGTATATAACGGTAGTGGGAAACATTTGCATTACATAGCGAAGAAAATTTTGCCGGGAGATACCGTTTTTCCTTTTCTCACTACATGTCACTAATGCTATAATCGTTTTATCACTAAGTAGATTTTAAATTCTTAGAATTTGTGTGGTAAGTCTGGCAACACAGACGTAACCAGAAATACATGCTAACATATCGGAAAAAGGCGCCTAAAAATAAAATAAAACTATACCTTCGAGTAGATATGAGATACGAGAAGAATTTTTATTTAAAAACAGTCTTTCCCTGAAAAGATAGTTGTAAAACAGAAAGAACGCCCCCTGTGGTGAAAAATTAGTATTTATTACGTACGACGATATTCATTAATAGCAGGGTGGCTGTTTATTTTGTTGTTGTTGTTTTTGGATAACTAGTTGTTATCTGGAAAACGATATGTAATATATCCCCTGTTTCTCATGATATATATTTCTTTCATTTATCAAAACAAGAAAACGTGTTGTTTATGTTATCTTGCACCCTATTGGCTCGTTATCACGGTTATTGAATATGTAGTAAATAATGAATGATAAATACCGTATATAAAGCTTTGTTTCAACTTGCTTTCAAAGAGAATGCCAAACAATTTGATCAGCAATACGTCTTGAAGAAGAAGAGAAAAGAGCACGACAAGCTCGTTCTAATCTAGTCAAGACCACCTTGAAAATCCAGCATTCAAGAATCAAACACAGGCATTCTAAAAGCGTCTTTTTTAATAAAGTGCAACTACATCATGAGAAATTTCTTTCCACTAATTTTTCTATCAAGCATTGTTTTAGAAGCGTGTTTCGCAGCACCAACAGTTATTGGTAGCAATTCGATCATCGGAACAGAGAATAACGAAAAAACACACGAAGATTGCAAGAAGAAGTGCGACACACTTTACGGGATACAGTGCGCGCGTATTGTATCAAATTATGAAAAATACTTTCTCTGCATTAGGTTGAAACCGATGTGTACCAACCAATGCTCGATGGAAATCCAAGTTAAACATCTCAAACTGAAAGTCAAGAAATTGAAGAAAAGAATTTTCACCTCTGCAAAAAAACTTGGCATTTAGCTTAATTTCATCATGTCTTTTTATTGTTTATAATTTTTTTTTATTTTCCAAAAATGACAATGTACTTCTTTCTAAATTTTTGTTTCTAAAAAAGATACAACACTTGCTTAATTTCTATACTAGATCTGCAGGTTTATTTTACCTACTTTAAATTCCAAACCATATTTGTATGCTTTATAGTGCATTTCTTTCATTAAGCTACCAATCTGTAATTAATTTTCAATTTAACTTAATTACACACTGGTAATATAATCAGTATGTGAGAATACTATTCAATTTTCAGTTTCATAAAAAGATAGGTAATTGATAATTTATATATTAGCTTGATAGTGCGAGATAAAAACGGAGGTTTCATGGCTAAATTAATACATAAGCTTTTTATATGAAAAAAGTTTAGAAGAAAACAAGGCTCAAAAGGTCTAAATACAAATTTTTTTTTTTTTTTTGAGAGTCAAAAATCGATTGCCCATGCTGGTGAATTTTAAGAAAATCTTTGCCTAGTTTTCTGGTTTATTTACAAAAGCTGTTCGCAATCCCAAAGTTGAGAAGAATTCTAATTTTAAGCAATTGTAGATCTTTGTGAACAATTTCTCTGTGATCAAATTCTTCCTTATTTGTAAATCATTCATATGTATATGCTATAAGCCCTAGGGTTATAATATTTCAAATTTTTTTTGGGTTCTTTGGAGAGGAATTTGCGTGAGAGAAAAGGAGTAAGTAAGTAACGATCATCTCTCTTTCTTTTACTTTAATCACAAGATTCATATAGAACAATGCTTAGAAAAGCATCAGTGTAATAAAAAATGTCAATATCACACCCCTGTCTTATTAATTTCCTTTCTCTCATTTTAGTTTAAACTGGAAAAATCCCTCCTCGTAATGAAAAGAATGAAAAAATATATAAATATGGGTTTATACTCGGGTGCTATATCGGGGACTTTTTAGTTTTGTTGTAAACAAAAGACCTTATAGTGTTTGTCAATTGAGATATTTAAGCCTGATATTCGTATAAGGTATACCATATGAAAGAAAAAACATGTATATGTTCGTTGTGAGCGCCATAATAGGCATACTTGTCCAGAGTTGGTGGATTTATTGTTAGGCTATTATAAGTCGTTCTCTTTTAATCTTTTGTTTATCTA
>JAUEKX010212059.1:0-10520 GCA_031834005.1 Dendronotus venustus
AACAAAAATACACTTCTAGCCCTCAGCTAAAGGGCTAATTATTCGAGATAGAAGAGTATGTTAAGAGATTTTTTTTTCGGGAAAAAAAGCTTTCGAGCTTTTGAAAAAGCCTTTGACAGTTTTCACAAATGTGTGGAAGAAAATCATTCAACCATTATTAGGTTAAATATAGATATTTTACAAAAAGTGTGAATATACCCAACTAATGATAATAAATGATTTTTTTTTTTTTGATAAAATTTTAGGGGTAATGTTTATACTTAAAAAAGTTTTTACCGAGAACCAACTTTTAACTAAAGAGAACTAAACAAATAGGTTTTATTGTTTTGTTTTTTAATTCTATAGTGTGATTTTTAATAGAGTTTTTTTTTAATTATATATATAATATATATATATTTTTTTAAGTGATTATCAGGATTTCATTTGCTCTCTTCATCTGCATCATTGCGTATCCTTTCTTCATTGCTCAGAACATGAGAAATCGACTGCTGGGTTCCATAATTGGTTTCATTTACACGTTTTTGTAGTAAGTTTAATAATGTTGTTCCGCTTCTAAATACTTAAAACACTCTGTGAAGGAGAGCTAGAAATCAATTATCTTAAAAGGTTTTTTTTCAAGGATAGCTACTTTTTTTTATTCTTCTCCGGAGATGTTTGACGTACCCGTCTCTGCTAACTGCTAACTGAAACTTATCGCCCTTGGAGCTACAGTGTCTTGATGGTGAACCAATACGACAATAAACAAAACAGTTTATAATTTTCATCAAACTTTTCTTATATTGGTCAAGATTTGCTGGTTCAAATGGAGTATATATTCATTTTTTTATATGATTTACGTCCTTTATTCTTTTTCTTATTTTCAGTGTAAATGTGTATAATTTGTCATTCCTTTCTTTTCTGTATTTAAATAACTTAGTTAAGGTGAGATTTTTACTAGGGTTATATTTAGATTAGTTGCATATCTACAGACTAAACATTAGTGACAGAAAAACAATTCAATTTAAGACCAATCTCTACTACGCATGAAATACCGCGGTGATCTGCATTTAAACAATGGGAAACAATAGAATCCTCTTTGAATTTATTGTTCCTATTGTCTAATGATCGCTCGCCACGATATTTTCCGCACTGTGCAGGGCACAAATTAGCGACTCGCACTTCACACATTTTGTGAACTGAATTTCAGTTCTGCGAAACTACTTTCTCTAAAAAGCAAAAAAAATGCGAAGCTATAGTTTTTTATTATTTAACAATCTTTCTGTATAAAATAAATTTGGAGAAAACCGTCTACAAAGGAGAGTGAAAAGACAATTTCTTATAAGGTTGCTCAACAGATATATGTAATTTTGCTTTCCTACACATGGACCAATACAGTATAAACGCAATAAGTGAGATAATATATCAACAACGCTTCTCAAATAGATGGAAAATTCTTCGAAAAAAAGTTGCGAAGCCGATTTTTATTTCTAATTCGGACTCTGCAGTGTAAATTGGGCTTTAAGAGGATTACTTAATATTATACGAACTTTTTCAACTTGTCTTTAGCCTTCTTCTTTTAATCGCGAAGCAAGACAAAGCGCGGGAAAAATGTTGGCCAGTTTTTGAGAGAATAAACCAACGACAACGTAGAGTTTTGTTGCTGTTTTCCGACTTACCACGCCTCGTTTGTCTGGCCGTTCTGTTGATCATCTTTGCTAGGATCATCTATCAGACACTCAAACGAAGAATTGCAATGAAGCTATCGGTATGTAAATTTTACCTGTCTAGACTTAAAAGGCCTGCAATTATGTGTGTAGTAGAGTAGAGCTATCGATGAACTCTCTTGTGTTTCTAACTTGGCAGCTTTTCTTTGATTTCCCCTACACAGTTGTTCGTTTACTATAGGTGCAATTGAGATGATATGCAGCAGAAGTTCTTGTTTTGTCATAACTTATTAAGTGCCATATATGTATATAGTTTAAAACAAAACTATAACTATATACAATACTTTCATGTCGGAAAGCAAAACCACAACTAATTGGAATTGAAAATTCCCTGGGGGGCAACGGTATTTACGGTATTATGATGTCAGGATGTATAAGTTTTTGAAGACTATGTGGATTTACAATTTTTAACCTAGGAGTTTTGTGCGTTCACGGTAAACATTTTTGAATAAGATTTTTGTTTTAAATGGAATTTATTTTCAATTATATTTCTGCGGTTTGAAATATGGAACTTTTAAAACGTTTGGAAAGGGGGAAAATATTATTTGAAACCATCGGTATACTCGTACTGCAACTACACTCGAAATGGAATTGAGATCTTGAGATTGCAAGCTCTTTCAATTTTGAAATTTCTGGGATAATGCTGAATAAGATGATGTTTTTCTTACTTTATTGTGTTCATTACTGGTTGTTTTTTTTTTACCTCAAAAGCGAAAGTAGAAAAGATTAGATTCTCCTAGATTCTGCAGTTTTTGCAACTGCATTTGTGCCTTAAGGACTCTTGCGTATTCCTTTAACATAAAACGAAAATTATATTTTCCAAAAGTAATTGGCTTTTATGTTACCTTTTTTTAGAGGGGTGGTATGTTTTTCAACGAAGACAAGGACGATTGGACAGAGAGTTACATGCACATTCATGTCAAAGAAGTTTTCAAAAAGCATATTGTTCAACGAGAGGAAGAACTAGAACGGAGTAGGCATGTATAATAAGCATTTTTTGCTGTTCAACGTTTCATTGTATAGAGTTATTCCATTGATGGTTTTAAATAATGTTTTCACTTTCCGCTATTTAAAACCGTGAGAAATTTGAAAATATAGAAGATATTTTGGACCCCAAATTAGCACTCCACCGCAATCCTATGCTGTAATATGAATTTAGAGGGCCTGCAACCTCTGTGAGAGTGAAACTATCAGTTTTCTCTTTTTTATTTCTCACTGGATAAGTTTTTCTTTTTTTTGCTTTAATCCTTTAGAAAAACTCTGAAAAGTTTTGATTTCATTGACAGTCTTGAAAATTCTAACATTATAAAAAAATAATATAGTAGTAATAATAATAAATTAGAGTTTTTTTATTAATTATATATATAATTTTTAGAACCCAAGAAGAAGAAGTACGATTTTCAAAGAGACTTTGGAGTTCAATAAAGAGTAGACTCTACGAAGTCAAACCAGGTAGGCGATACAAGTGATGATATTATTTTCTGAATATGTTCGTTTCATTGTTTGAGATGATTTGAAAAACATATATTTTAAAACATAATTTTGAGTAATATTCAATCATGCGAGCAGGGCGATACTCGCAAGATTGTAGTTGGGAATGTGGTCATAGATGACTCTTGAATAAAAAAATAAACTACTTTTTGAATTTATCAATTAATTTTATTTTATTTCTAATCTGTCAGGTTTTCGATACTCTACCAGAATCATGATTGCAACATTCATCGGAATTCTCACAGTTTACCTTGTGCGTTTCCTATTTCTTTTTTCCCTTGTTGTTTGCATATTTACAAAGGCCTTAACCGTGTTGGCCTTAACCGTGAGGTATATAGTCTACGAATAAGCTGCTTGTCTAGGTACAGTTTACCGTATTTAATGGCAATAAAAACATCTCTCGCTGCTAATTTCAAACATTCTATGAACGGTTGCTATGGTTACATAACTAAAAGGTAGGACCCTCAAAGCTATGAAATAATGAACATGCTAATAAAATGGCTTTACTAATTAAATATTCCTAATAGTACACTTTTTACTAAAATTCGATTTTCTATGTTACCGATAGGTATTGTTGCAGTTCTGCCTTCTCGGTTACATTGTTTTCATCAAACTTTGGAATCAAATCCTTGATCAAGAGAGGATTTTATGGATTGCCAGGCAGTTGAACATAAGAGTTGAGTTGGTACAAAAACACGTAGATGGGTTACAAGGTTAGTTTAAATTATTCCCTGGCATTAATATAATTGTCAAAATGTAAAATTCTTTTATTTCCAAAATGTCCATAAACGTAATTGATTAATTGTGATTTAGTTTAATTTAGTTTTTGGATTTTAGCTTTATCCCGTTTAATTAAATTATTCGTAACTTTGTCAGTGAGTTTATTAATTTTGACTCTTTCCTTCTTTTCGTATATCCTATATGTTTACCAAGTAACTTGAGATCTTGTAACTTACTTATTTAAGTGATTTAATTGCATGAAAAGAAATTTTATCCAGCTTAAGGTATTAACTTTTCTTTCTCAAAATAGCCTCCTGGTGGGTTGCTCTATGTGTCTCGACAGGAATTTACATTCTGATATTGCTGAACTCTTTGAAGTGGTACCGGTAAGAATTTGTTTTCTTCCATATTTTACTGTTTGTGATGTATAGGGTGGCCAGCAAAACAAAGTAAGGCCTCTTCGTGGAAATAAACTGTACTAGTAGTCGCATCATTTTGAGAGTGATTTGGGATTATGCTATTACTGGTTAATCGTATAGCTTTAAGAATAAAAATCCTTATTTGGCTGTTTCTTATTTTATTTACGTTAGGGGGCCGATTTCAACTGTGAGGGCCGAATGCAACTGAGCGGGCCGATCATGGATTAATCGACCCTGTGATTACGGCAAAACTCAAGCAAAATGTAATCAGCCAATACGATTATACGTATACTTATATAACTTCCGTAGGAGAAATATGTGTTAAAACGAGTTTTCATCTTCTTCTTAACAACAATTGGGAGGGACTTTGCCGATTGGTAATTTACTGTAGTGTATTTGTGAAATAACACGTTCCGCAAATTACATTCTATAATTTGTTATGCCAGCAAAGAAAACATGTCATGACGAAGGAAAATAATAAAGGGAATCTGGTTTCGAGAGTTTATAATGTTTGAGCCAGTGATTTTGAGACATGTCTAGATTTGATGGAAAAAAATAATACACATTATATTTTTGATAATAGATAAACAAAAGATTAAAAGAGAACGACTTATAATAGCCTAACAATAAATCCACCAACTCTAGACAAGTATATACAGTGATTTTATCACTGAAACAAAACTCGGGATATAATGAAAAAGCAATACCTTTTTTAACTTGATTGACTGTGATTTAGTTTAATTTAATTTAGTTGGATTTTAGTTTTTTCCCGTTTAATGAGATGATTTTGATAATTTAGTAATTAGTCAGTGAGTTATTGGATTTAACTCTTTTCATCTTTCCGTATATCCGATACGTTTCGATTAGACAAAGGAATTTTTTTTCCCCTTTTTCTGGATAAAAAGTTCCGTGATACCTCGCCAAGAGTGTTAATGTTTTCATATGACCTTTTTACTTCCATAATACCAGGCCAGGTATTTTGTTCCCGTATGATAACTGATAAAATATGCATTGTAAAAGATAATATAATCAACTAGCTATTTTGCCCACATTTTAGTATATTTGTATTGTTTTTATTTCCGCATATATTTTTTGTTGTTGTAGAATTCACGTGTTGAGCTTGCGTGCTGGTGATCGTTCATTTCTGCCTTCATCCATCAAGAAAGGTACCTTGGATTCTGGATCACTGATGGTATGTTGATATAGAACGTTATAATTTTGGCAAAATAAAGTTTTGCAAATTTTTTTTAGTTCGTTGAATTGAATTTATTTTACACAGTAAAATTAATTTATTCAAAACCTGGAAAAGTCTTTTTTGAAAAATCTCAGGGAAACTCAGGGAATTTTTTTTTTCTTTTGACCCAACTCATGGAAACTCAGGGAATTTTATTTCAAGTTTTACTCTTCAGATTAAAACTTGCTGGTAAATTTACATTCAATTCCAAGTTTTGCATAGATTTAATCACCTACAGTGAACTCTTGATCATTTGTTAGTTCAATACTTTATTCAAATTATAAGATATTAAGCTGAAAAAAGTATCACTAAACAATAGAATAACATTTTAGTCCTCCGGTAATAATTTCTATCGCAAAAAATTCTTGTTGACTTTTACTCAGGGAAAAAAGTACCTAAATCAAGAATTTTTCAGGGAAAAATGCCTTAAAAAGGACCAAAAACTCGGGGAAACTCAGGGAAAATTTTTTATAAAGCCTCGTCTGAACCCTGTACAATACGCGAAATATATGGACCAACATTTACGAAATCAAATTTCATGAAATACTTACAAAATAATTACTTCCCTAGGAATAGAATGATCCAAAAGGTTGTCATAGAATTACATCGCTTGCGAGTTCTCTCCTTTTCTTTTGTAACGTGACCGATAGATTTTATACAACTCTTAACTTTTTATGCTTGTAGAATGCGTGTTTCAAGTATGCTGGTTTTCAAGTCGGATATTCAGCTTGGGGTATGAAATTTCGTAGATATTATTTTCGGCATGTTTCATTTTTTATTTTCTGCACCTTAATTTTGTGGTGGACTTCAACTTTGCTTGCGCACGCCAATACATTCATATCAATACACAACATATCGTACGGAACGCCAGTCAGGGGACGCCCCGTTTACCCACGTATACAGGCTGATTTCTACTAGACGATTTCTATGACTCTATGACAAGAAATCACATGCATGAGAGAGAAAATTGTGAATGTTTTTGATTTTTCAACCAATGGATGATGACCACCATCATTCTTTGTGTTTATTCACGCGAATTTCTTTTTCGCTTTGGATTCCGTGTGAGATCACATTTAAGGGGATCGTCGTAGTAAAACTCGTCTAGTAGAGTAGTGCTTTATGATGCACTCATATGTTAAATGTTTTCCTTTTTCGTTTCATCGTTTTTTTCAGGTTTTGTTATCATCGTGCTTGTGTGGTGGATCTTGCTGTCGTTTCTGAGCGTCTTTTTATTTGTTCCCTTATTCTACGGTGGTCCTTCTTTCTTACTGACATTCATTGTGCGATACTGGTAAGAAATTTTCTCAGTTTTAAAATAATATTTTAGGACCTATATGATACAAAAACGTATACCCGTGAGAAAGAAGTTGCAGATGAAAGGATAGCAGGGGTGGATATAGACCATGTGAAAGTTGTGATTTGTTTATCTGCCTTAATCCTTTAACCGACCAAGCACTTGTCTGAGGTGGTACACTCATTGTCAAGCCGCCTTTTAAATTCATAAACAAATTGCCAATATGTAAAAATTTACCGTCCCGTAAACGGTGCTTCAAAATTCATCATCAAATAATGATAGGTTTATAATATTTTTAACTTTAGTATGTAAAAAGGAAAAAATATTTCTTTTGTCAAAAGGAAAGAAAAAATGTACATTCTTATACGTTTTTCTGGTTAAAAATGAAATTTTTTGAAATTTTCCCATTTTTTCCTCTTTATAACCGTAAATTTGGCAATGAGCGTTCCACTTCTCAAAAACACCGTGGCAAATAAAATGTACACTCGAAGTGGTAATTTTTTTGAACATTGTCAATTAAGAACACATTGCGGGAAGTAAATATTTACACATCGGGCAGCTAAAGTTAACTATAAATTTTGAATTCATAATTTATGAACTGTTTTCCTTTTTCGTTTCTTTTGCTAAGGCCTTCTGCACTGGTTGCCTTTATCACGATTATGATCCAAGGACAGATTGCCAAGCGATGTTTTTTGATCACTCAGGAAAACGTGAGCGTCGACAATAGGTGAGTGAATAATTATCATTATTAAAACGTAAAGATTTCGGCTGATAAAAGGTTTTTTTGGCTTTGTCGTGGTGGGCGGCATTTTCCGCATAGTAGAAATTGGCCATTTAGGTCGAAATATACTATAATTTTGGAATGATCATTTGTTAATATTCAATATATTAAATACATGTAATATGTAATTATTAAAAGACGTAAAACAATCAGCATTAATTAAAGGCGTATCTCCACTAGACGATTTTAACGCTGGTTGTCTAAAGATTTTATCTCGCATGGAATCCAAGGCGAAAATAACAATCTCACGGATAAACACACAAAATGGCGGGCATTATCCAAAACTTATTGGCAGACGATCGTCATTCGCTCCGCAAAAGGAGAAAACGCAATTTTGCGTCCACGCGAAGGACGAAATTATTGTCCATTTTTTCTACTGCGCATGTCAGTTTTTGTCACGATGGTCATAAAAATCGACTAGTGGAGATCAGCTTTAACGCTTTAACCCTTTAAGTGCCACTGTCATGTGTACGTGACATCTGGGGTAAAAAATACTGTGTCTGCTTCCGGGAGCCGTAACCTTTGACCACTTCAAAATAAAAGTCGATGATTGAGGCCCATGTGAAAGAGAATTAAATTTCCTATCGAGTAGTACCAAACACGTTCAGCTTTGACAAACACAGCGACTTTTAGTGCAATTTGAAAGTTGAACTTACTGCTCAATTTTCCATCTCAAAAAAGACACTGTCCACTGAGCCCTTTAAAAGGGCTGCCACTTAAAGGGTTAAAAACATAATAGAATGCAGAACATAGAACGAAGTTTCTCAAGGACGCTGTTACGTTAAATCAAACATCTTTATCACCTTTCAAAATTAAATTTTGATTTTCTTTCATATCAGCCTGAATCACCGATCTTCATTTTCAAGTGTTCAAAAGTTGTTTACCGAATCAGACAAGGTATTTCGGAAGAAGGTGAAAATTTTAAAATGATTATTGAGTTGTGTTTTCTACCTTTAGACGAGCATTTCATGTGATGTCATACGTTCTGTTTTACTTCAACGTTTTCATCGGAGTCATCTCGTGTTTACTCAGGATCGCGTATGGAGGAATACTTGGTGTGATACTGTTACCAAGGCTACAGAAATCCACGTTGCCCAGATCGTTTGAACGAAGAGACCCAGGTATAACTGAGTCGAGCTACCATAGTTTTACAATGTTGTTTATTTCTTTGAAATTTGTTTACGTTCTCAAAAGTTAATACCTGTGAAAGTTGTGATTTGTGACAAAATAAACTTTAGTTACGATCATTCGCGAATTTAAATACCAGAGGTGGATCTAAAGTGCGCTAAACATCTACGAAGGAGAGCTAGAAATAAATTATGTTAAAGTTTTTTCAAAGATAAACGTCACGTTTTTACTCTCCCCCGGAGATGTTCGGCACTCTGGATCCGTTTTTGAATACCCATGAGAAAAAAGTTAGTGTACCTGAGACATTATCCGTAGAACTTAAATTTAGTCCAAGCTTAGCCTAAAATCGGTAAAACTTTCGCGAAAATTTATTTTCTTAAGATGTCATCCCTTTGTGTTTTAGGTTACTTAGCATAAATGTAATTTCTTAAGATGTCATCTGTTTGTGTTTAGGTTACTTAGCATACCTTGGTTTCTTAATGGTGGAACACCAACACTCGAACCCAGTGTTACAATGTTTCGTTCGAATCTTATTACAAAGCATCCAGAAAAACCTTCGTGTGAACGAATACAATGTGGCGGTGGGGAGAAAAAGTAAGTACAGTGTGATCCCGATAACTCGAAATGTTTTTGAATTTCCCTTAAATCCTTTCTAAGAAACCCCCGATAACTTGATTAATTTTCTTTTCTTGGTCTCTTGGGAGGTTCCAGTTAATGGGGAGTGTACTGCATAACCTCTTCTGTTTAACGATGAAGACATTAATTGATTACAAAGGCGCGCCCTGTTGGTAACATAAATTTTTTAAATAGTTTTCAGAATACTTCCTCCTTCTTCATCCTTCATAAAGCAAATTAAAAAGTAGATACTCTGCAGCGGACCCACTCATCTCGCGTTTGATAGCGTCAGTTAGAGCATCAATAACTTGTTACATCGGTGTAAAATTTGGTTTTAGGATCACAAATCGCTTTAAAACTTTTCGACACCTACGATGATTCCTTGGACGGTGGTGATTCTCTCGAAGAACGGCGCACACAACAGTCTTACGAGAAAGTCACCAAGATACGTGCACGCAACAGGTGGCATCTAGCGTTCATTCTATCTCAGAACCCATCCATTCGGAAATACCGCAGTCACCAACTTCAACACCGCCGTAAATACAGTAACATGTATCTGACCAAGGCCATGATGCAAATCAACTTTACGGACGATCAAGAGGATAAGCATTCCATCAGTGGTGAAAGCACCATACCTAAGGAAGAAGGACCGTCCTTACCGAAGGTCAAGAACGTGTTTGCTACGCGCAAGAAACAGTACACCACGTATTTGTAGAAGTAAATGATGATGAGGTGACAATAAGAATATTAATAATTAGAAGAAAGTAAATCTCAGGAAATTTTGGGAGCGCAAGTAAAATTAGAGATAAATAAATTGCGATTATTCGATAAAAAATGGAAAGGGAAAAATTGCTATACCTGCTAGAGATCAACTTTAATAATTCCTGATATCATTCACAGAAATTTGACATGCATTTTTCCAACTCTAGGATATAGAGATAATTTTAATTCCACCCATTTGGAGTCAAGAATCCCATAAGAATGTCTCCAACATCTGCGAAAGAGAATATGAAATGTATTGTTTGCCACATGCTTTCAGAATTAGACTAGTACCCATGTAAACAAAAGTCTTTCTCAATATACCTATTTTAGTTTGTTTGTATGAGTTCAAAATAAGGCGAGGGTTCAAAATTCG
>JAUEKX010212392.1:0-10516 GCA_031834005.1 Dendronotus venustus
CCCCAGAGTAGAAGAGACGGAGACACAGACAGAGAATGGGAATCAACAGATACAAAAAAAAATAGCAAAGTGATATAGTTTGCTCACAGCGTGATGACCGAGAGAGTGCCCAAGGAGACCACACACACACACACACACACACACACACATACACACACACACACAGAGAGAGAGAGAGAGAGAGAGAGAGAGAGAGAGAGAGAGAGAGAGAGAGAGAGAATAACATTTCAGCAATGCAAACCTGTAGTCAACACCACTGATCAAGAGGAACAGGAAAACGATGGTAATCAACAACAATAAAGAGAATCTCTGTCAAAACACTGTACCGGGGAGAAGTAGGGGGGATTCCCCAATCCCAATTCCAGGAATTGCTGGCGGGGCTCGTTCATCAATGTCCGTCCTTTTCGAGCTCACCGTTGTCTGTCAAGACAAATAACGATCATTCCTACATCATCTTAATCAATCCTGCCCATTATTCGGCCCCATGAGAGAGGTGAAGAAAACTGAGAACAATCAGGCGGGCCGTTTCGTTTGTTTGCATTGTTGCTCTGGTCTCGATTTGTATGTAAATAATAAACAGATTCAACGGATACCGAGCGAGATGCGATGAGGTGGTGATGTGGGGATGTGGTGATGTGGGGATGTGGGGATGTGAAGATTGTTCTACTGAAGCGGTTACTCTGTTTTATTGTAAGTTTGCGTGGAGGTTGTGGCAAGAGCAGATGGTAGCATTTATTGAGCGCTTATCCACGGTCAGCACCATGCTCTAAGCGCTTCACAATACCACATTGATCCCCGGCAAAACATGTAGCAAACCATGCACATGAAACCCACTGCGCGTTAAACGCTTGTGTAGTATTTTGGACAAAGACAACGTCAGGGGGATCTCCGATTTACATCTGTCTCCGATGGAACAAAAAAAAATTGTGTACAGATTATTTCCCAAGGAATCAACGTCGGACCCAGTCATGATTCGAACCCTGGACCCTACTGCAGTCTCCAGGCGGATACGTTGACCAATAAAGGCTGCCGATGCCACTTTGTAGTAATTGACACATTATTATGGTTTCAGGGCGTTCGGTATAAAGAGAAATACTATATATTATCATATTTTTTTTACAGAAACAATATTAAATAAAAGGTTTCAGATTTTCCATAATTTGTTTTCTAAAAGATTATTATAATAATATGGTAGACAGGCAGTTAAAATGTTCCTTGGCGGCGTGTAAAGGACAATGCAGAGAGCGTGATAGCAATTGGAATTGTGTCGAATTTAACAAACTACATAGTATTCAACGACTTCAAGTTAGTTCCACTGGCTGTCAGACATTAATCCTGTTTGTTGTTGAGAGTCGCTCGGGGTTGGCCTATTGGTTCTATGACTATCGGGATGATCTTGTCAGCCACGAAGCACACCTCCACCAGCACATTATGTCCCTATCCTTTTTCATATTCAACAATAATGAATAAGTGGTTTATTTACAATAGATTGGTTGTCTCTTGCAGTGAAATCCCTTCAAAATGTGTACTTTTTTGCGTCTTGAATGGGATTTCGGTCTCAATGTATAATCAGAGTCTAGAGATACTCTTTGGTATAATTCATTCGATCTAATTTTGGAAGAGATTCCACTTAAATTACCGTACCTAATTCTGGTTTGCTGTGCAAAGGGATAATGTGATAATTATTGTCTTTGCACCGCTATTGAACGTGGAATCCAACATGGCGTGCGGCAATGTAAACAATCGAGAAAACCATCGGAGAGGACACAATCCTCGTTAAGTAAACCTCAGCCAGCGCATTACACCTGCCCCATGGTAGCGGTAATCTAGGGTAAATACGGGCGATTCCCTCTTCTACTGTGTAAAGTTCTTCAAGAGTGACTATCATCATGTGAAACTAGTCTATATTCTATAACAATACGACTTTTGTTTTAGTTAGGAATCATGTCGTTTTCCCTGATTTGGATAGGATAGTTTAGATCTGGACTCGTACTCTCGTTACGTCAGGAAAGTACACATAATGACGTCACTCATCCATGATGTTGCAGACCTGGATAATCTATGTGAACACCAACAACATAACGTCCAGTAAATCATCTATTCCCCACAACAAAGTAGGCCAGTATCGATATATTATAGCTCTGTCCTTTAATGTTTCTTAGTAATGCATGTCGAATGTTGGGCAATAGTATCATCCGCAATCCTGAGCTTAGACCGATGTACAGCGGAAATTACCCACCCCCAAATCGCAAACGACCTGAAGCAGTTGCCTTGGTGACGCCTCTACCTGGTCGAACTTCTTTCCGTACATGGGACCATCATCAGAAAGCCAGAAAGAAGCTTGGCTACAACTGGCTAGTACATGCTACTCTAACCCAATGCACTGTGAAATAATTGAACCGTAATTCTACGTTTGAACCGTAATTCTACTTTCGAAACGTATTTCTACTTTCTTACCGTTATCCAACACAATTTACGTGTCAACTGGGACACACTGCAGCGACACAAAGATATTATCCGCTACCTACTATCCATAATGGCAAACCAAATCGGGAAACGAAGAAAGACACAGAAACGGGTCCGGCTCAGCATCCAGCCCATCAACGCCGGCCCCATCCAAGAGGGCCCGGTTCGTACCCAATCCGTTCTCTTGGCCAGGTTGGAAGAACAACGGGCCAAATTTGATCGAGCGCGTAGCCAGCACTTTAATACGGGGATGAGTGGAGGGCCGCGTCCTCGCTATGACTATCTGGAAGAAGAGACGTCGGGCGATTGCCAAACCAAAAGTCCGCAAATCTATTATTGCCTGCGTTCTTTTCCTACCACCACCGCTAGTTCTCCCGCCATATACTCCAAGCATTCTAAAAACAACGACGGCGTCAAATTCCGTCCTGAGCCGTTCAGATATCGTGTCCATCCTTTTGTGAACAAGAAAAGAAGAGGAAGTATCCGTCCGATTAAAAAATCAAATGAGTCATGCCGTGAGATAACGACTAACCACCAAACCGGTAATGAAAATAATTACGAAAGATATCTCGATGACGCTACATCAAAACTAGACTGTAAAGATGGAATTCAGGAATCGGGTCCAAACCTCGAAAGACAACTCGGAGATGCATCTGCTTTGTCAATAGCTGACCGGAAAGATATGACTCAAACATTTACTACTAGGCCATGCTTCATACAGGCCAAAAACACCGCGCTAGACGCTCGTCAGAATGGCAAAGTGCACACCGAAGCAGTCGGCCCTCAAAATAAAAAGGCGACGATTTATTATAGCCTCCCACCTTGTCGGAACAGTGGCTCTCCGGCCATATATTCCATGAAGTCCAAAAACAATGCCAACACTCCTGGCCCGATGCCGCCTAAAAACAGCGTAGTAGATTTAAGTCCGAGGAACAACAAAAACGCGCGCGGACCATTTTTCTTCACAGACGGGAAGGCCTCGCTTAGCAACGACTGCAGTCATGTGTGTTCGGGTGTACCAAATTATTACCCTTTTGGTGAATTTGGCAATCAACAACAACAAGGTCCGTTAATAAATGATGTAGCAGCACTTTGCAAGGAAGCGACTACATCAACAACAGGCACGATATATTGTCAAGATATAATGCAAATCCCCCAGGACCCTTTCCACGATTACAGTTCTCCTACAATGTATCCCACGCAGTTCGACAATGAGGATTATTATTTTGAAGCGCCTCGTAGGAACAGTAAAGACAACTTTCAGATTGCAGCCATAAATGCCCAAACTTTTCCACTTTTCTGCGGTTTGACCAGGGCCTTTTTAAACGATGACTTTGACCATTGGCCGCCATTTGTCTCGGAACCTCAGAGTACAATGACCAACCAACAACATGACACACACAGTGAAGCATCGTTTGTTATTCCTAGTACCGGATCACTTGATAGTCTTGGTACTGGTAGTTATCGCAATGAATCACTCAGTCCCAGTACTGGATCATCTATTAGTTATCGCATTGAATCACTCAGTTCCGGTACTGGATCATTTAGTCATGATACTGGATCATCTATTAGTTATCGCAATACATCCCTCAGTCCCGGTACTAAATCAATTAGTTATTATAGTAGATCAGCTAGTACTAGTAGTTATCGCAATTCATCCCTCAGTCCTGGTACCGAATCAATTAGTTATGATACTGGACCACGTAGACCTAGTCGTCGTAGTACTGGACCGAAACTTAGTCATGATGTGTCACAAATAAGCCGCACTTTATCGCTTAGTGACGACACTTCCATAATCAATGTAATACCCGAACTCGAACCCGAACCTGAACCGGTACCGGAAACAGTAAAAGAGGAAGAAGACGATGAGCCTGTAAGAGAGGACACTATACGACCTGCATCCCAATCATTACACCCTAAACCGACAAAGAAAGAAAAAGAACCGTTCGGTAAAATTAAATACGACGTGGTCGAACGAGAGCAAGTAGGGCTAATAGGCAGTCCAGCTGGCTTCCTCCCAGGACGCATGAGAATCTTCCGTCGGAATCTGCAGAATCAAGACGAGCAGTTAAAGGGCGTACAAATAAGAAACATCAGTCGTGATAGGAAGTGGTCAATGGCGTCTTGAGGAGGAGAGGATAATCCTCTTTTGGATCGCTCGGCGGTGGTCGAGTCGTTGGCAGCAGAGCACCCGAGTTTACAATTAATTAATTCCAGGAATTCGATCAACTGTTCAAACCTCGGCTTTAAAGACAACGTTAGTTGGCCAGGGAGGGAATGGAAGGTCTTCGACTCGGGCTGATGGACTAGGAGGATGGACTAGAAGCCGGGTGTTGTGCCACCTGCTGCTGCCTGGTGATCTAGCTAGATCAAAAATGTATTATGGGTTGGAATAATACTGTACTAGTATATTAGAGTGAGTCCCTTTAACATGATAGTGATAGTCAAGATTGGGGGAGCAGTCAATCAATCTATCAATCAATTGTGTCTTCTCGTTTGAGGTAGACTAGAAATGCCTCTCCACACTGGTCTCTCTTTCGCGAATGCAGAGCAGTCCCTCGCACTCAATCCGGTCCACTCGGTTATATTGTCCATCCACATAAGCCGTTGCCGACCCCTTGCTCTCTTCCCCTCTGTCCTGCCTTCCAAAATTTGTTTCATTAATGTGTTGTGCCTCCTAACATGTCCGAAATAACTTAACTTTCTTTGTTGTATATTCCTAAATAAATTTTTCTGAACTTGTAGCCTATCGCAAACTTCATCATTAGAAACGCGCTCCGTCCACCGTATACCACCCATATGTCGGAGAGAGTAGGATATTATAAATATCTGTCTCCTACCTTATTATTATTTGTTATGAACCTATTTTTATAATCTAGATGTTCTCTTCATTTTTCTCTATCTTTCAGATTTCTGAATAGAAATGTCTTTGGCGAGTCTGCCAGAAGTTGTACCCATTTATCTACCATTTGCGCAGAGAATGACAAATGAATTATGCTTAGTAAGTATTGACCACAACTATGCCAAACCATGGAGTACACACCCAGAAGCCAGCAATGCACGCGCTGCCCGCCTGCTGTTCATGGACTCCTTGCATCAACAGCCAAGTGTGGATAAGAATCAGTGAGTTGTATTGAATCTTTCTATGATTCTTTATATAAAAATCTTTTTCTTACTAGAGTAGGTAATGATATTTTAAGGCAAATTATAATAATTATTGTAAAGAATGGTTAGTGGCTTTGTTTACATTTTTCATTCTCTACCAATTTATTTTGCTTTTTTTACTCCAATGTCTGCATTCATTTTCTACGGTGTGATAAATCAAGGAAAAGGGTATTTATATCAGCAGGGTATCGAAAGTACTTCAAATGTCTAACTGCGAATAACCTCTGTTATACTTTCTAATGAATGATATTGACAGTAGTTTGATGAATTATGAGTTTAGATTGTACATTTCTAAACGAGAAAAAAATGTTTCCTTCCTAATTGTTTTGCCACAGAGATGAAAGTGATATGATTGATGTCGATGGCCAGGAGAAGCCTGCCATGCCAGAGTACGATGTCTCAAATGCGAGGTCAATGATGTCAGAATGCGAACGTCATGCAGCGTTATTACGACCTGATTTTGCAGAAATGAAAGATGATTGGGAGGAGCATATTGCTTCTATCAGGTAGAGGCGTGATTTTTATTCTTATGATATTAATATACATTTTTTGTGTCTCTCATCATTTAGAATTGATTCATATGAAGATAAAGGATAGCATTTGGTATAACACTTATCCTCGCTCTAAGTCTAAGCACTTCACAATATCAAGTAAAATTGGTTCTTCATTAATGAAACTGTAATTGCTTTTAATAGTTTTATAGGTTTTTCAATTTAACTGATGTTTATGGATTCTTTTTTTTCTCTTTCTAAGAAGCACATGGAGTGTTTTGCAAAACAGACTTTATGCAAAAGTGATGCGTGTGCTTCAGGGTGATTGTCTTGCCCGTCTGACTATCAAAGAGGTATAATCTTGTGTTCTTGTATATAAAATTATATCAAGTTCAATTGACAGTATGTTTTGTTTTGCATTTATGTGGTGTATTATTCTCTTGGTATTTATAAATCAATATTTGGTTTCTCAATTAGAGGACAGATTTTCGTTTCATGTCAAATCAAGGATTGATAACAAAATGCTATTCTTATGATAATTTGAAAGTTTTCAAAATCATGCCAGGAAAATGTGTTGTATCAGGCTATATATTACTGTGATAGCAATCATGATGATTTTCATAATAAGAGCAAATATCAATTGTGCAAAAGAATGTGTATAGCTCGTCACTTATCTTTGGGACTAATATTATATCCTTTTTTTCCCTCCCAACATTACAGAGTAAAAATGAACCAATACAAAGAAGACTACAAATTGATAAAGCTGCCAAAAGAGTTAGGTTTGCTTTTGCAAATGCAAATTGGGTAAGTAATCACGCACAGCCAGTTGGGAAACAACCAAGAACCACTTTAACTTGTCATTGAATTTGTGTGTCTAGAGTAGTTTATAATAAGAATGCTGGATTAATCCTTCAAAGGAAGTCCTTCTTCACAGCCATGTCAGTATTCTCTTGTTCCATAGTTTTTAGCTTAACTTCTATATTTGAGTATATTTGAGATTATTTCACAGGTGGAACTTCTGCTTTATAATCAATCTGGGATTGGAATTGAAATCTTGTGGCTCCACTGGTTTTCAAACCAGGATCATCTCATCACTCATGGTTAAGTGACAATGTCACGCAGACCATAATAAGACCGACGTTATTCTGTGAAATAGTCTTGATTTAGTATACTCGGCTCGAAGATTGGCAGATTTTTTTTAAGTTGAAGAAAACAGATGCTCTGGTCTATTGTCTTGATTTTATCCTCATTCATTCTTTGTGACGTTGACTTATTATCTTGCCCCTTCTTTTAAAGACGGGAACAAATTGTATTTATATGCATACATTGTATCTACTTTACAGGACATGCCTCTCATCTTATGGTTGCACAACCTGTTTTTGGAAAATCTGCGAGGACAGCTTTTGACTTCCTATTTAGAAATTTTACAAACTTTGAAACTAAAGGTAATGGGCTTTCTCTTATTTTTCATTTCTTCTTTAACGTTCCTGCTGGGAAAGTTTTTCTCCTGTTGTGGAAAAAGAATGCACTTAGGGAAAATAAGAACAGCCTCAATTCATTACGACAACAACATCTTTGGGGCAGCAATGTGTTTCACTATAACCAGAACATGATGATATGAAGGAACAGGCACGGGAGGATGACAAATGAAAGATAAAGTTGGAGTTTTATTGTAAAGGTACTATGCATTAAGGCAGGTCTGGTCATACACCGTTAGACTGCATTTTATTGAGGCACAATGGGGAATTAAGAAAATAGTTATAAGTTATAGCGAAAAATTATTGAAAGAGGAGCACACAAATAATTTCAGGCTTTGAATTCATTATGGTTCTAAAGTGTATTCATCAGTTGTACAGAGTAGTAATATTGTGTTTTTCTGATTTTTGTTCCTCTTCATAATTTTCAACTATTCTATTTCCGACAGACTCCCTCTCTCATTGAATGTCTGATTGAGGGAACAGTGTGTAAACCAGGGAGTCTCACTATGGATTCCTTGAACATATTACTGAAAAGAACTTGGGATCCTGTTCTTTCTAGTATCAACCACCAGAAACCGGTATGTATGTAGATTATAAAGGGGTTTTCATTGCATCAACTTATTTCTTGTTATAGCTAGATTGTGTGTACGCATTTTTATGTCTATATGTGTAAAAACGATACTTTTGCATATTTTATTTTGAAATATTTATTCATCAATTTTAAATGGTTAGAAATTGCATTCAAGCCTGAACACTATCGTAAGATATTGGCTTTATACTGAAAATAAAAGGGCATTTATTTGAACAAATATTTTTTTTTCTCTGCAGAAAAAGTTACCCGGCCAATCGTTGTTGTTGATCATTTCCAACGCACCTTTCATGGCCAACAGCCCTTTGGCTATCAAAAGACACAAGTTTTGGCAGCACCAATTGAACTTTATGGGCAAGGTGTTCAACATCGTCCCTGTCAACACCAGCACGGCCATCTCAGTGGCCAACTGTGTGGAAAACATGGTGGCATCGACCCGCTCCAAGATATTAGAGGTACGCCGCACTAATAGTCTAAGGAATCTTTTTTAACAAATTCCGGTAATACACATAAAAAGGATAAGAAAGTTTTACAATCTTAGAAATTTATATTTACCATGGTGGGAATTGTGCATGGCCCCAAAAAATACTTTTATCTATTTTGTTGTTTTGCTTTCTTAATTTGGTGTTTTTGTGTGTGTATGTTTTAAGTATTTTCAAAAGTTAGAAATATCTCTCACTTGCCTTTATCAAAATTATGTTTTCTTCAATTCTATTTGCTTTTGTCACAGGTGAAAGGCCATTTCCCAGGAAGACCTATCATTCTTGTTGGTTTTCACATCGGTTCTCTCATTGCCTGCCAGGTAACCTGCTGTTTTCTTATCTTTTTTGCTATAACGCAGTGAGATTTTTGTTTAACATGATAGAATTGAATTAATTGGTGAATTTCATCTTTAAAAATTAAAGCTTGTATTTTACATATATATTTAATTAAGACTTTTGAGGTAAAATGTTGGATATTTTGACTTCTAATCTGTTTTCTTTTATTGTTATCAATATTATTACAAAAATTTGTGATTGATGAGGCTATCTATATGTTTTGTGATATCACAGCGATAAACAATCCTTTGTTTGACTGTATGTAGGTAGCATTGATGGAGCAGGTTCATGCTGTGGTTTGTCTGGGCTATCCCACCATGGGAGTTTGTGGAAACAGAACTGTAAGCAAATATGTATAATTAATTATCTTATTTTTTCACCATGAACTGATAGAGTGTAGAATAGTTTTACTTAAAACATTTAGTTAGCTACTTGGTTTTACACTTCAAGGCTGTCGAATTGTTTGTCATGATTTATTTACTAATAATTCTATTGGTAATCAGTGAATCACTTTTCCCTCAAAAAGATTCAAGTGGACATTTTGAGAATGTTTGGAAGTACACTTTTAAAGAATCACCAGACAATATACAAGATTTTGCGATGTTACAATTGTTTGGATTGCTGCAACATACAATGTGTTTTCGTAACATTTCAGGAGATAGATGACCCCGTCTACAATTATAAGACTCCAACGTTATTTGTCGTGGGTCAGCATGCAAGTTCTTGTTCCGTGGATGATTTAGAAGACATCAGGGAAAAGCTGAGGGTTGATACGGGACTGGTTGTGGTAGGGGGAGCAGACGATCATCTTCGTATCTGCAGGGCCAGGAAAAAGAGATGCGGTGTGACGCAATCAGTGGTCGACAGATGCATCATTGTGAGTGGATTCTGTTTTAATCTTTGCCTTAAAAAGCCTGGCAGTCTATCATTTTCCTGTTGTTCTTCAAAGAAAAGAAAATCAACACAAAAGTAATCAATATATCTGACTTATCGTATGCATAGTGAACTACCTTCTAAATCAAGTGTGAATAAATGAATTAAAAGATATTCTATTTTTATTCTTTTGGAACTTTGTCTCACAGACATACACAGAAAAGAAAAGAGAAATGAACTTACATTTGAAAATACAAGTAAATAGTTGAGGAGTGCACATAATTAAAGACAAACAAAAGCAAAGAATTAGTCTAAGATTTGTTTAAAAGTTGTTCATAACAAATCTTTTGCTTTGTTTTTATTTCCTCCCAAAGGATGAGATGACCAATTTCCTTGGGAACAGCCTCCAATCGGAATTGAGCTCTTCAGACTACATGGACGATGTAGAGATCGGGAAGAAGAGTCCTCGTAAACGGAAACAAAAGCAGGCTGTGGCAGTCGGGTCACAGACTCCGGGAGATCTGGTCAAGCAGGTGAGGGATGATGATGTGGGATGATGAGACAATATATATATATATATACAATATATTTACACAAATTTACAAAATGAACATGAATTAAGTATTACATTGACAA